>JAVYIG010009024.1:0-82861 GCA_035222895.1 Strongylocentrotus droebachiensis
GAAGAAAAATAAAAAAATAAAATTATGTCACTGATTCTTTGAGAATAATATCATTTCATAATTTGTTAAAATAAGTAACATACTTTACAGTTCTATATATCCAGCGTTACCACTTCTACTATCCATTCTACTAGGATGACAAACCTGCTATGTCATCTCTAATGTTTAAACTACCGTACTTGTAAAAATACGCATTTCACTTTCACAAATACATCTTCTTCTTTTTTATATTCATGTATACCACATTATGCATATACTTCATGAGACATTTCTTGCCCTACATAATGTACAGGGTTCATTGGCCATAAGCACAGAGACCAATGATATGAGCCGAACCGCAACACTTGATCTGAAAAGGAAATATCTTGCAATGTCGACTGTGTCATAATAAAAATAGTTCTTGTCATGACTGCTTGGAATAGATCCACATATAAGAAACCTTGATACTTGGATCTCAGTACGTAATATCAGGTCGTTGTCATTGAATGACTCCACGTTTCTCCCCCATCAGCCACCCCTCCCACCAGCCCCTCCCCCTTCCCCATGGTCACGCGATATTACACCCTCTCTCTTTGTGGCCACATTCATTTTCCTTAATGTACTGAATTATGAATGATTAATTATTAGTTACGACGTGCACTCGCGTTATATGTTATCTAGTTATATATCAATTGATTTGCTCTGTATACCATCCCTTGAAATACATGTTTTATTTTCTCTCTAAAAATATCCCGCTACCCCCCCCCCCCCCCCCCCCCACCTCTGTTCAACAATCACAATATATTAAAACATATCTCTTCTCTTGTCAATCTCTCGATTCCGATCTATTTTACATTTCTGTTAAATTTAACATCTTTTGTGTATTTTTGTTTGTTTGGTTAGTTGCTTGGCTGCTTGTTTTTGTTGGTGTTGTACAGAGTGACCGCTTGAGTGTCGCATCCTCTTCCTACATCGAAAATTATTTTATTTTCCTTTTCATTCGTATTTTTCTTTTCCTCAACGCCTACTGAAATGCCCATGTCAAAATCCTCTTCCTTATCCATTTGATCCCATACAATATGATAAAGCGTGGGATAATGCACGCACACGACCTCTTAAAAAACGTCTTAACCCTTCTTAGATTCCAAAGGGGATTAACACCGGATTTTGGACTCGTAATACATTACCCAATCGTTAGCTATAGATAGATATTGTATATTTTAAAACAAATTACAAGAACATTAAACAATAAATTATTTGATTTGAACATAATAAAATAAAATTATTATCATAAAAGGCTTTTTATTTCCAAACAAACTGCAATTATAATTTTGGATGGAGGATACTTCTTTATCTTGTATATGGTTTTGACATTTTTAGTGTTCGGATGGTGGAGGGGTGTAGAGAGGATAAGAGAGCTTGGAATGGAAATTGGAAAGGCCATAAAGAGGGAAATTAGAAAGGAAATGGAAAAGGGAGAACAAATTCCGGTTTCTTCGTTTCTTTTCGCTCGCTTAGCGAACGAACACAGAATTAGACTTTCTTACCCCCCCCCCCCCTGCTTACGGTGGCGAGTAAGTGATGTCAGTAATGATGTTTAATTAATATATAGGATTTGAATTCATTCATATATAAAGCAAAATACATCGAATTACCTCCCAAATCTGAGTTAATTGTTGCTCAAATATCGCTAGCATCAAATTGGGGGGGGGGGGGGGGGGGCTGCATCCCCAGGACCCCGTTTTCCCTCGCTTCATGTGGCTGAACGAGGAATGTTTCAGGTCATGTTTTCGTGTCAAAAGATGGTCACGTGCTCTCCAGACAGGACTACTATAGTCTGTTGTTATATTTACACACCATACAGGAAAAACAGTTGTTTGAGTTCGAAAGCTAATGATTAGCTGCTCAATTCAGAAGGCGCTTTAATCCATGTTTGATGCATGATGGAGGTTTTCTTTTACAATATACTTTTTAACACAAGATTAATCTAAACTTCAAAAACAATATTGCGATCCCGATGAAGTGATTCAAAAGGAAAATCAATAGATTGATTGATGAGTTTCTTTCTTGGGAGAGGGTAGTTAAATTGTTAAAACTGACATTATACTTTGAACTTCACCTTAATCAGATATTTCAGTTTAACTTTCTGCTGTAAAGAAAGATTTCTATGGAACATTTAGCATCAATTTTCTTCTTTTTATCTACATCGCAGGGGCGGATCCAGCTTTTTATAAAGGGGGGGTTGGGGTGGTATGCGAGGGAGCGTAGCGACCGAGTCCAAGCGAGCGGAGCGAGCGAGGGGGGAGGGTGTGGGAGGGGGGTGTCCCCCCTCCCACAGTAGGGACAATTTTTGAAAATCTGTGTGTGAAAATGGCGTTTTCTTGCGATAAGATTTAAAAAAATGGTCCCCGGATTTTTTTTGGGGGGGTTGCAACCCCCCCAAACTCCCCCCCTAGATCCGCCACTGCATCGTCAACAGACTATAGCTTCGTCCAGTATTGGTATTACATCAATATTTACACCAAACAAATCTATGTTTTGTCTCGTAGATATTGATCACTCATTGTCTTAAAATTCGTTAAGAATTTGATTCACAAAAGTGCTTTTATACTTAACATCGACCAAGATAGAGAATACTTCTTTGTTTTGACTGGAAGTGATAACCACATTGTCCATGTTTATCATCAGCAAAATGTATTAATAACAAGAAAGGCATTTTGTATCTTTCGTATTGAAAGCCTTTGTTGTGTTTTATCGACCATTCTGTTTTCATAATTATTTGCTGAATTGCTACTATAGAATCACGTAATGAAGTGGACACACTTCTCTTCTACTGCTAATCAAAGAAAACGCCGTGCCTTTGAAAAAGTTTTGGTAGACAAGAACAAAAAATGAGGTCTCGTATGTGAACCATTATGAAGGTTATATACCCAATCACCCTTTTTCCATATGAAAGTGATGAGAGTATAAATATCATGCTTAGTTTTTGAGTTGCCTGCCAATACCACACAAACTAAGCATACCTTGTTAATTCAAAATATTTTATCATAACACACAATATTTGAGAGTTTTTTTTTTAATATTTTGTAGCGACCCTAAATCGCAGGGGGCGTCCATAAAAGTGGCCCTTTTGACGAAAAATAGTATTTTGTGAATAATATTTGAAGGAAACCTTGAACCATCATAAATTTAGTATCATATGAGAGAAAATTAAATTATCTACATGTTGATACCAATTTCTATAGAATTAGGACTAACTCACATCAAAAATCCAAGTAAAACACAAGACTTTTGTGATTTTTTCCCAAGAAATATTGATTAATAAAATACCGTTATTTTCCATATATATCAAAATTGGAGAAGTGCATTTTTCTGGAATTTGCCAATGTACAATTTATTATGGCCTATAAATCGATAAGACATCATGGTCCAGACATTTGGAATGCTTTACCTGACAATATTAAACACTCTGCAACTCTTTATTCATTCAAAGCATCGATGAAAAAATATTTAATATCTACATATTCAAAAACATCATAAGGGTCTCAGAGGTTTTGATTGTTTATTTAAATTAATTTTAGATGACCAGTTCATTAACAGTACGAATCGAACACTTACTTCACCTGCACACACTCACTTGCACACACTTGCACATTTTTCTTCTTTTTTCTTTCTTTAATTTCTTTCCACTTTTTATTCATTATTATGTAAATCAATTATATTATATACTATTATTCTTATTTGAATGTTTTATATTTTATTTATCAATAAATGCAGAAACATCTGCTAAACAAAAACAAACAATGACAATATCTAGTGCAAAGAAGAGGCTTATATCTCCGTTCAGTGATTCAAGTATTCAAGTATTCAATTTTATTTCACATCTCTTTAAAAAATACATCAAAAGATATACAAACAAATCATTATAAATTAAAACAATATAAATATTAAAAAAACATTCATTTACATGGTACTGTGAAAGAAGGATGAAGGGTGGTGGATGCGAGGGATCAACAAAGGCCATTGGCCTGTCAAGGTTGATCCCCTATATTACCACCCTTCAAGACAAATACATTATAAAAAAATATAAAATAAAAGCAATCAAACAAACAGATAATATAACATAGCATAATCACATAAAAAACACAACATAACTATTTACATAAATCACATAAAAGGCAATTAGATCAAATAAAACTACTCACAATTAAGAAGATAACATTTATATTTTTTCCTGAATGTAAGAACAGTGGATATTTCTTTTAATACGTTTGGCAACTCATTCCAAAGTGATTAAAGGGTGTATCTCATTGAGCGGCGAGTTGCTATACGACCGTTGCGAATTTTGGATTCGCCAACTCATTTAGCGATGTTTAGCGACAATGAGCACATTTGAGCGAATGTTTGCGAAAGTCAGTTGGCGACTATTTGCAACTGTAAGCAAATGTTAGCGACAGTTTGGGGGAATATTAGCAAATATTATCTATATAATTTTTTTGGGGGTTGTTGTTTTTGGGGGCACATACATGTAATTGATCGACGTCCTGGGGAGGGGTCTACAAAAAGTTCAACCGATCTTGGATTTTTTTTTTTTTTTTTGGGGGGGGGGGGGGGCGGGGGCATGTGCCAACCGTGCCCCCCCCCCCCCGTGGCTACGTGCCTGTATATAAGGCTTCCATGGGTACAATAATTCAGCGTATTCAATATCTTTAGCGCAGTAGCCGGATGACTGACCAATATTGTGTTCGTATTGCTCGGTCATCCGGGAACTTTAACTATCGATATCAGTATCACACGAAATCAACTATTTACCGAGGTAAGTTGAATTTTTTTATTTGGCTAGTCAGACTAATATAGACAATAATAATAATATTGTATGGCTTTGTGTTCGTGTGATACAAGAATATATTGCTCTCGCTAAGAAAATATGTGACTCGTCTTCGGCTCGTCCAATATTTTCATACCTCAAGCAATATGTTCTTGTATCACTCTCAAAGCCATCCAATATTATATAAGTATTTGCCAATCCTTTGGCACTATTTGGGAATGTTTGGGACCTTTTGCCAACTCCTGGTAATCAGTGGGTCAATTTTATATAGGAATTATAAGGTAACGTGGACGCTAGTATTGGCGAATCAAAAAGAACTTCAGTGAAACCGTCTTACAACCGTTTGACTATAAAATAAATTCAAAATTTCTTTGCGACGAGACAAATTGTTTGCGAACCTTTCTTGCAACCTTTTGCAACCTTTTACAAAGAAAAATCATGCTTTTGATTTAGCTGGGATTATATAGACAAGTCCATGGGACCAGCAATGTATGTCTCTTGAACCCTAACAAATTGTCAGAATGCCCATAAACCTGACATCCCGGTCTTGTGAATCCTCACGCATTTTTCAGAATACCATGCAGAATGCCGGAGCCTTAATGTGGTGTCAATTCTTTTCAATACATTTGGATATCAAGTCTGAGCCCCCCAAAATGTGTTTTCTTTTCCATTATTGAAGAAAAAACGTATAGAAATGAATAGTTTTTACTTATCAGATTTGCCCTCGAAGACAGATCTCTATGGTTTTCCTCCTTTAATATTTTTAAGTTGCGTTAATATAGCTGATACCTTTCTTCTTCAAATCAAAATTAATCATTTGCTAGGTTGGAATGAATCATTTCTTATCTTACAACCATTAGAATACAGTTTATTGCATTGATAGTTATTTATTTCAGAAATATTTCTGTATGTACAAAACGCAATGTTTATATAGATTTTTTAAATAAGAAATTGTTTTATCAAAATAGCGAAAAAGGTCTTACGATCAAATGTGAATTATGTGATAAGGGCTTTACTGTGATAATTATATAGATCTAGTATTCCATGAGTCGTGCATCTGTCTGGTTGCAAGGGACATCGGTTATTGTGCTTCATAACACGTCTGGAAAAAAAAATCCCTCACACCGTTCCCATAATCATGATAGACCTGTAAGCAGGGTCTATTCTTCATTTTCTTCCAATTTTTTATTTAGGTCATTGGCTGATTTAAATGAGCAATTGGATTTTCTGAATAAAAAAAAATCAAGAAACAATGTTCTCAGCATCCCCTCATTCTCTGAGTATCCTTCAAATTGCTCTAAAAGCTATGGTGTGCATCATAGCAAGTCTAGATAAAGTAGATATTATTACAGAATCTATCCATGTAAGTGCCTCGACCCCCTTTTTGGCTGGCGTTCTGGACAGCCAGGATAATGCCAATATCTTGTCAGCAAACTATGTTCGCATCAGCCCTTATCCAAAATGTTCAGATGCTATAGAACAGGGGTTCTCAAACTTTTTCTTTGACGGTCCAGATGCGATTTCTATGAAAGCTATAGGGTCCGAAACATGGAATGACATTCGCCTGAAAATTCTAACGGTCGATCGTATACTTCAACAATGTACAATATGATTCCTAAGGACAATTTTATACACCAGCGGGTTGTATCAGGAACCACTTCTATCTTTACTAATGGGGTCCACCTGTATAGGGCCCCTTCTGGGTTGCAGGGACAGTGCCCCAGCCAGGGATCCAGGCGTCTGAGCCCCTGGAAGACCTCGAGTTTGGGTAATTAAGAACATATAGACAGCCGTCGTGAGCGATAAAAATTCTAATCCATCCCTTTAAATTTAAATTTTACTGCCCTTATTGTATGCTCTTTTTAAAGAGTCCTTAGATTAGGCATTCCATCTGATCAGTATTACAAAACTTCCATAATACTGGACACAACATTCAATGGGATGATGCTCGCGTTATTGTGTTTGAAACGCACCACTGGTCAAGATGGTAAAATAAACATCTGTATAAAAAGAATTAATCCTTTACTGAATAGAGATTCTAGCTAAACATAGTTATCTGTCTTCGCTCTGGTGATCTCGAGGCAACAAACAGCAAGAAATTGTGTTAATAATAAAGGGTCATTGGGAGTGTTTTTAGAAGCTTTAACTATTATACAACTCACACTCTCTCCAATAATGGTTGTCTTCGGATCCACATCTATCATTACGGATGGGGTGTAGGGGAGCCTTTGCCGTGAGTCTGAGGGGGGGGGGGGGGGACTTCCAATGCCCACATGAAACATTACATAGTACAGAAGAAGTACTTATCAATTGCATTGAGCACTCCAAATCCTTTGAACTTTCTGCACTTCAAAATGTCCAATCACTTTTGTCAAGTTAATATACCGAGATACTGGATAAAATTAGAGGGAAAAGATATCTCCAAAAAGCACCTTTTCGGCTCAAATTTACATTTCACACACTACATAACTCAATGAAATTGATATAACTAAAACTCGATGTGAACACACTAAACACGTCCTCAATACACGTATAATGAATGCAGTAATACACATGTGGGCAAAAATGTTGTTTTTGTCAAAATCAAATCAATAACTTTGAGTTGCTTTAACTTTTCACCGAAAGAGATTTAAGCCTCTCCTTTGCACATGATATTGACCTTGTACATGGGCAAATTCCTGGAAAGTGTCAACAAAGGCACTTCTGCAATTTTGATATATGGAAAATAATAATTCACTATTTCGAAAAATATCACCCAACAATCATGTTATTTACTTAAATTTTTCGATGTTAATAAATTCTACTGATTTCCGTTGAAATTGGTATTAAAATATAGATTATTTAATTTTCTTTCATTATGACACCAAATTTATGGTGGTTCAAGGTTTCCTTAAAAAATGTATTCACAAAATACTATTTTTCATCAAAAGGGCTAGTTTTGGACGCCCCCCTCCGATTTAGGGGTGTTCGCTACAAAAAAATAAAAATAAACCTCTGACATACTGTGTATTATGATGAAATCTTTCTAATGAACTGTGTGTGCTTAGTTTGTGTGGTAGTGGCAGGCAGACCCCTCTTTGCTGACTTTGGCCCTCCGCTTAACGTTCTCGTTATGTAAAGCTTTAAGAGGTCAAAAGGTCGTGGAGGGTTAGTCCTATAACTTCATATCTACAGACGATGTTCCTCTGTTTATTGAATTAAGGGCTTATTCTTTCACGGGTTGTGAAAGACGGTAATTGGAAGGTAATTAATCTAATCTTAGCAACATATGGCATTCTTTTATTACTACTTATTGTATTATCACTTTGTAGAATGCTTTGTTTTCAATGCAAGCAGTCTAAATCAGAATAACTTTAGAGACGTCAATGATTCCGTTATGATTGTGTGATCGTTGATGTAAGTTAATAATGGGCTGTGGTCGAGTGGATACGTCGCCGGACTGTCGATCACAAGGTCCGCGGTTCGAGTCCCGCCGCCGCACTAATGTCCTTTGGCAAGATATTGATCTACATTTGCCACACTCCACCCAGGTGAAGTAAATGGGTACCCGGTAGGAATTTATTCCTTGAAATGCTAGAGCGCTATAATGGCAGCACAGCTAAAGCCGGGGTAATAATAATATCCAATATGTCATGCGCAGTTGAGTATATACATATAGAAACTGCGCATTATAAATTTACAATTATTATTATTATTATTATAATAGTCACGAGACCACGATGAAATTAACAAATCTTTTTTACATGAATGCTAACGGAAAACATTGCTTTAAGCAAAATGTTTTTCAAGATAATATTTCAGCAAAGGTGATGATACGAATTCTTGGATGAAACTGAAGAAGTTGAGACTTTCTACGCTGTCATTGTAGGTTGATAGTGCATGGTGAGTGAATGTTGATGACCAGTTAGAATTCCATCCGGTCCTAAGGGTTGAGATGAAGACACGAGATTAGTTTCCTCTTGGACTGTCCCTCGATAATTCTACTTTTATCATTGGCTCTAGTTATCACCTTGTCGAGGACGTGAAGTTTCAACATTATCTCAAGGATGATTATAAAAGAATGACTTGAGGAACTAGAGCTAGTTGGCGAAAGAATCGAAAACGGTTGACATTTGTCCACAAAAAGAAATGTTATCTGCTCATGTTTGACGTTGGTCTTGTTTGCGATAAAAATTAGACCTTAACTGAATACTGCTTGTGATTACATTGTGAGAGCATGTTTGTAATGATGTGTGTGTAGAGAGTGAGTGAATGTTTGTTTGTTAGTCTCTATGAGATATAAAGTCTGGATGAGCATGATGAGACGGGTAGGTAGAGGGGTGAGAGCGCGGGGAGTTATGTGATGTGTCAGGCCTTGTACACAACCCCGTCAATGACCATATAAGGTGTGCAGTGCTCTACCATTCCCAAGCACAGTCTCTGACTGGCCTCAATGCTGAACGTTCTTCTGACTGAGGAGTCTAAAGTTGAGGCTAGATCGTTACGAAAAGGTTGCCAACACCAATGCCTAGTTCCCTCCTCCCCATCGTCCTTGTAGTCGCCATTCATCCAACCCCGCATTCTACATTTCAAAAGCATCTACAACCTTTAAACACTCCTCTATAACAACTCTACCGAATCTCGTACACAACCTTCCACCAATCACGTTCTTCGATAGAAACCCCGGCTATGTAACGACAAATCTGATTTGTCAGGAGGGCGCGAAGGTTAATTAGATATCGCTGTGATAGTCGGCATAAACTTGTATGCTGGAGTTGGTGGATAACATTCCTGGGACGCCTTTGCTGCCCCCCAGCGAAGTATCGGTCTTACTATTCTACAGCGGATAGCATCCTTTGCTGCCCCCAGCGAAGTATCGGTCTTACTATTCTACAGCGGATAGCATCCTTGCCTTTTTCTCGTTTTCCGGCTTTGGACGTATTCTACGGACGTCTCTGGTGGATTTCATTTTGACTGGGACTAAACCTTAGGGGTATATTTTATTTATACTCCTTGTGTGTAGAGTGTATCTGGATCATCATCTTAACTTTCATCTGGATTGGGTCTATTTTCATCCACAAATAGACCCATCTTATTGCTCTTTGGAGCAACTCAATCACCTGAATTAATTTTATTCTGTAAAGTGTAAGTCACTCTACTTTCTAATCTTTATTAGATATCTATTTGGTGTATAGTATTTTGTTGTAGCTAGCTCAATAATGGAACATACTTCACTGTTTCGTAATATTGAGACACATTAAGTAGAAATTATTCTGTAAATATGTAATGGTTTGCTCTTATATTATGTTCATTGTGCGACGAATTGTTAGATTGATTCATTCTCACTATGATTTGGCGCCCATGTTTGTTGTCTTACTACACCATTAACGCATTGACACACAATCATGCCAGCGTGAGATAGCATGGTTGTATGTACACGTTTGACCCGGGGTACACGCCTACCTCTCTTCACTAATTGATTATCATAGGCTAGGTGTTAACAATGCTCTTGAAAATCACTTCGTTTTTCTTACACTTCATCGTGATTTTAAAAACAAAATTGATCGTTCTTTATCATCCTTTGTTTCGTATGTTCTATTTTTGTTTTTATGTACGCCTAATAAGTAATATCAGTGCAATAATGTTTATACTTTCTCATTTTTATTGATTAACCCTACGGATATCATGATTGTGTTTTCCCCAGATTAGGGAAGCAGACTTAAACGTTACTTCGTGTTTTTAAGAATGTATGAATTCTTTTATTTGAAGAATATAATAGCCATGTCTTAATTCATAGAATTATTCATTATGGAATAAATTATTTCGTTGAATTGTGTGGGAGTTGACACATTTTGCTTCGGTAATAATGGCATTCCTAGGATATAACTCCGCAATGAATACCATTTCTCATATAACTCCGCTATGAATACTATTTCTCATATCGAGGATTATTGTTTCTGCATTACCTGAGGTTTATGATGATGCTGCGTAACCCGGAAGCAATTACACAACACATGTATTGAAATCACAAAGGTCAAAACTCTCGGTCATCATGTTCATAAATACTGAGATCTGTTTTGGCAAATAGCGCCATCTGTGGTGACTCGTCCGCCATGCGGTTTGAAACCGAAGTTTGATAGGGATATTTTCTTTCTTCCTTTTTGTTCATACTTTCTTTTGTTTCTAGTTATTTAATTTTTAATTGAATAAATGAATGAATTTATTTATTTATTTACTAACGTATTTATTTTAATTCATTTATTCATTTATTTAATACTCAGTAGTGTACCATTGCGTAGCTGTACGGGGTGGATAAAAGAGGAGATGAAGGAAGAAAGATAGTTACAATTGCATTCCTCTCAGCATAATATCGTGTACAGTTCATTATAATGTGGATTTCATTTCCAGTTTTCCAATATTACAATTTCAGAGATTTTGTCTGTATGTCTATAATTATATTCGGTTTGTATTCGATCGAAGGTTATATGAGCTAAGTCAAAGTGATATTTTATCGTAGTTTATGGTGTTTATTGTTTTTTTTATCATGGATCAAATACGTTTTTGTTCCTTATTTTTAAATATTTTAAATACTTCTTATACTCTAATGTTCTTAATTTATTTCATTTGTGACTACATAGATACATCATGAACTGATGATCATTTAAATTTCTCATTTTTATTCCCATTTCTTCCCAAGCATACAGATTTATTCCTTGTCTCTTGCTTTTTCTTAAATAAAGTGTTATAGTAATGAATCGTTTTTTACATTTATCATGGGTGCAAAATACTTTCCCAGGATTCGACAGATTTGCTTCATGACCAAGAGGTATGCTCCCACACTCCGTCTAACATTGCTAATTGGCCCCTTTCTTATTGATACCTAATATATTTCTTAACCAATGGAAATGAACACTTATATCTTCACTAATGGAACACTTCTATGTCATTTCTAAAATATTTGGAGTAGTGACTTTCCCTATCCCCCCCCCCACAAAAAAAATAACAGTATACTTCTGACCCATGTAAAATGTTTTAATAATAATATTAGTTGTGTAAGTGGGTAGCTATTCTAAGAGGCAATATCAGAATTATTTGATTTCAACTGATAAATTAGCTATTTTGTCATGGATTGTATCACAAATATTAATGATAAGACCTAATTATAGGCTGCCTGTAAAGCCTACCGCACACGAGACGATCTAACTGCGATTCGATTTTCGAAGAAATCATAATTTACATTGGATAAGAAATTTAAACAACTGTAATCTTAGTGATTGCGTTTTGAGTGATGAAATAAAGCTACAATTGGAATATCAGTTCACATCAGTTTATCTTAAGCTTTCTAGTTGAGATTATGACTCAATCGGCTTGAAATCGTAAAAAATCCTACGAATTGTCTGACGACGTCACTACGATTCGAAGCCGACTTGACTTTTCTTCCTATAAGTATGCTTTGGTACTATTAAATTTTAGTTTTATCATTCAAATGGCTATTCAGAATTGCGATCATTAAGGTATTTTGTTTGATTGTTCCTGTGAAATACAATAATTGTGACTTATTTTAAAATGGGAACGCATTTATATCGTATAGTGTGCGGTGGGCTTTAAACAATATAATGAAAGAAAAAAAAATCGCTGAACTGGAGCTCAAACATGTTATGATGATGAGCAGGGGCGGATCTAGGGGGGGGGGGTTCGGCGGTTTAACCCCCCCCCCTCCCCCTTGGGCGGCCAAGTTAAAAAGAAAAAAAAGTAAAACAGTAAAACGGCGCGATTTATGTTTTTTTGTTGTTGGTCAAACGTTAAAATATTTTCATGTAGAATTGTTATACGTGTAAATATAGGCGTTCGAGGTAGTGAGGGTGGGGCTGTGGGCTGCAGCCCACCCCTCCCCCAGTTTTTTCAAAGTTCGATGATCGGACAACCACCACCACATACTTATGCGGGTGGCGAAATATCGGAATATAATTTGATGTTAATTTTGATCACGAAATATATTTCTAAAGATAATAAAGATTCATTTTCCTTGCTCTCTCCATAAAGTTAATGCCACACAAACCGAAACAAAAGATGATCATACAATTAACAAAATTCCTTAATGAATATAATTATATAAATTAAGGGGGCTCTTGAACTGCTTTCCTGTGGTGGAGAACTGATCCTATTTAGATAATAATAATAGTGGATTCTTGTATAGCGCTCATATCTGTCAGACTTGACTCTTCTGACGCTTCACATTTCAAATACTAATTGAATTTCAATTATTTCAATATTCAATTACTAACAAAAAATGGAAACTAATAAATATTCAACTTCATTAATTACTTACTATTCTTTGAGAAGATGGCGAGATTGATTATGTTACCCAGAGTTCAACACCCAGCCATGTTATTGACTTCCCTATAGCATCTTAGTGTGTATAAAGTTGGTTACTTCCGAAGTTTATCATCAATACAATCATGTAAAAAGCAGTAGCCGCAAGAAAAACATATTCCGACGGTTAGTCAGTGGTCAAATAATATCCCCGTCGCTTGAACGCCCACGATAATAAAAATACTATCAACGTTGCTCTTAACAATGGATTCATGCATTATTCATGAAAATACTAGGCTCCGCCCAAATATGTCATGTAACGTGTAAATGCTTGTTTTTGATAGGCTCTCGGGTACCGAGTAAGAGGAAGCGTCATGAGTACTAATGAACCAACCGACGATGGAGGGGAACAGAAGTACGATTTGGAGGACGAAGAGGAGATGCCGCTTGCAGAGAGAGATTTAGCAGACGACGCACCCTGGAAGAGAATCCAGCAAAACACCTTTACAAGATGGTGCAACGAGCATTTAAAGGTGGCCCAGAAGCATATCAGCAGCTTAGAGACGGATCTTGGCGATGGTTTGAGGCTTATTGCTTTGATTGAGGTCTTGTCTCAGAAGAGAATCAACAAGTTCAACAAGAGACCGACCTTCAGGTCCATGAAATTGGAAAATGTCTCCATTGCCATCAAGTTCCTGGAAGACCAGAACATCAAGATTGTCAGTATTGGTAAGTGATTCAGTCTTTATATTCACATGTTCATTTGATAGTTATTAAATCTGTATAAATGTCAATAATGACGGTCTGTCATGCGAGGCATACACCACATACCACCTGTATGATCAGAGGTGTGATACCGTGCGATGCGGCTAGTCCCCCGTGCGTGAACGCTTTGCGAGTCGGCAAGGGCCCAAGGAATTAATTCAGGCAAGCGCAAGGAACATTATATTTCTCCTCTTCGTGCCTAAAATCTGCCTCTACCGATGTTATGGTTATAAGTACCATGCTTTCATGATGCCATTATAATTATGAAATAATAATATTCCAGACCAAGACTTTCTTCGGTAAGCATGGTAAGCTAAGCACACTCTAGGAGCATGCAACTACAAATCCGTACAAGGAAATTAAAAACCGGTACACAGAAATACTTTCGATAGGCATGTATACCGTATACACACGGAGAGAGCAGATTGGATTAGTGTATACATCCATTACTCTTGTTATTGCCAATATCAGGCTATTGCTGTATGATATGAATCGTACAGGTTTCAATTGAAGCAGGTTTCATTGATCTAGACAGACTCAGCTTTGCATGTATAGGGTTCAACATAATATTTATATGCTTCATAATATAGGCATTTCATTTTAAATACACACAGGAAGAGTACCAAGTGTATTGATTTAAAAAAGAGTACATTTATAGCTCAAGACCTGCTGTCAGTGTCAGTTTGTAAGGGGGGGGGGGGGCATGTCTAGTTTATGTCTGTGGGAAGAAATTTGGGGACATTAGGCTCATTAAAAAAAAAATAGGTCGAGTTTTAAAATCTTCTTTCATCGATAGATGGAAAACATTGCTTTCCTATTTTTCTTCTTATCTACATACTTTTTGTAAAATTTGCCCCATCCCTTCTACCCTCTCTCTAGCTCTCTCTCCAATTCAAACTGTTCTTAATTGAAGCTCCACATTACAACACTCCTTCCTGGCCTGCCATGCTTGGCTGGGATGTATTTTAACTGTTTGTCTAGAAACGCATGTTTTTATACCATGAACCTTGTCATGTTTGTACTAGCCATTCTAATAGGTATTTATCATCACACCATAGAACAACACCAAAATGATTTAGTTTCATGCATTCCATGGATGTATGATTCTCTGGCCTTGCTACTGGGTTGTGAGAAAACTAAACCTTAAGCTTTGCTTTGCTTCCTATCAGTGAGGCCACCTGTGAATAAAAGGAATGCAATGGAATGCATTCAATGAAAGCTTGATCTACAAATACTAGAATCTTAGCACAAAGGCTATGGTCAACAGACTGTCTTTTATTGATACGATAGATTTCTTATGATTGTCCACCTCTCAATGACACACACACATGCACTCATTCACACAAGTTCTATGGCTTTTTCTGTCTGTAAGAGTTGTATACTGGATGGGTAATGAGATGTATATTCTGAATTGAGAGTGATTAAAGGAGAACTAACCCCATGCATAGAATAACTTTAGTTCTGAGAGATTTATTGCATTCTTGTCAATCCATCTACAAGATTCCCCATCAAAGTGTTTGAGAAAGGCATAAAGCAAGAATAAAGTACAGTTTCTCAGAAAGACGTGGGCATTGCAATTTTCTTGATTGCAAGACTACTATGCGGAGTCTGTTTATCAACTAAATGTATTCAAATTTATGGATGTTTCCTTCCCAGGTGTTTGTTGTGTTGAAGAATTTCATTCACCTGCTATTATCCTTTGTACTCCATTTGCCAGAAAGCAAATTGCATTTATAAGTTGGTGCTGTTCTGGAGTAAAGGTTTGGCATAGATGAAATAGATTTTTCAACCACTATATTTGTTACCCTATTATATATTTTTCACCAAATGTAATTTTTACCTCCTTAATGGCTTTGATTTTCCCTCACTGAAAAAGAAAGGTTTTGTTATTGAATTAAAACTTGGTGCATGATACATGTACATGTACAACTCCGCCCAGTACATCACATTTTCAAGAAAATGGCTCCGCCCATGTCATACTAAAAGGCATTACATCATGCCAATAAATCTACATATAACAATATATATCTCTATTCTCTTGTACGCGATTGTAAGATTTATTGTACATCAAAAGGCAGGAATTCATCTTGTTTTTCAGAATACCTACATTTATTCTTAGGGGTTAGTTCTCCTTTAAGTTCAATATTATACTAACAGTCAAAGATACCTTCTTGAGATTAGCATTTACTCTTTGATGATCAACGAGATATTAATCTCTCTTACTACTGAAATGAATTCCCATTTCAGTGGCAGACATGGCTAGACTGAAGGAAATCCATGTATTCATGGATTATCTCTACTGCATGCTCTCTCTCTTTCTCTCTCTCTCTCTACCCCTCTGACTGCCACTGTCTGTCTCTATCCCTCTTCTTTCTGCCCCCCCCTTTATCTCCCCCTCTCACTATGTGATAACAATATAATATTCCATTCATAGTGACACAGCAATATTGTGGAATAGCACAGTATGTGAAGAAATACAAAGTGAAAGATAAGACACTCATGACTCTTATTGACTTTATGAGGTGTTCCTTCTCAGCTTGTGTAGACTACAGATTTAGTCAAGACAAATAGCAAGAGAATAAAGGATGAGTAATGGATTCATGCTATGGTGGGTTGATAGAAACAAGCTTCCGTTCAGCTAGACAAACCAGCTACTAGTACCAGCTGGTGGACTAGCTCTCAAGCAAGGAATGAAGACGGTAAATGAAATAATAACAATTTATAATCGACAGTAATTTAATCATCCTTTCATCATAATGAGATTATGACAAAAGGTAATGAGAATATGAAGATTGTTAAAGTGATGGCTTCTTTTAGATCTTAGGTTGTCAATCAAAGCAAAATAATGATAGACATGACAATGACTTCATAACCTAACCAAAATTGTATGGTCCTTTTGTAATTTTGACCTCTATAGTAATGTCAGATATGTTTTTGAAATGATGTATTGATAAAAACATTCATATATTTATCTATTTTTTAAGTTGCTTAACCTCACTCTGCTCCTGAACACCTTGTCCTCCACTCTAACATGAATGGTTTATAATGTCCCCTTCACATGAACTACCTACAATATTTATTTTGTTTTGCAGTCACACAATTATTGTGAGCCTACAGAATGAACTCTGTAGGTTACATATCAGCAGAGTGCTGTGTAGCAAGCCACGTTCGGTGCCATTACTCAAAAGCAGAAGCTCACTGAGCTATTAATAAATCCAAGAATTAGTTTGTCAGAGTGAATTTCATAGTAGAGAGGATTCAGGGATAAGAAATTGAACACATCCATGTCTCGTAGAAGAGGTCCGGAAATTACCACTTTCCTGTGTTGTAGATGGGACTGTCACTGCCCCTGGTGGCCCTCACTGTACATGTCTGAGGTTTACATTATTATGCTCCAACAAGCTCTGAAATATAAAATCAAATAAATGACCTTGCTGTAAACCATATTTATTCATTATTTACTGGTGTTTGATAGTACAGTGTCTGAGAAAACCTTTTTGAATTTGCATAAATAAAGATTTTTTTCTTCCTCTTCTCCTTGTTCCTTTTAAAATATGACTCATATCATGGACCTACTTTAGGTCCATGCTCATAAATTTCTTCCTTTTGTTCTTCTTTTTTCTTTTTTTCTCCTCCTCTTCCTGTGCTTAAACAGTCTCTGTTCAAATGACTCACAAATGAGATTTACTTTAATTGACCTTAATGCATGTATATCACTTGGCAAAAGAATAGATAAATCAGGAAATAACAATTAGATCGTTAATGGTCTAATTAGGTCATCTATATCAACATGTTACCCCTATGTCAGTATTTACAATCTAAATACAATAGTGTGCTCAGGGTTAGGCTTTCCCCTGCTTTGTATCTTTTTTAAAACATTGAATTTATCACCATTCTGTTCATTATTCATTCATGGTAGATTAACCCTAATAGACCAATAGGTTGTTTTCTTGAGCAAATAGTGAAAGAGTGAGAAAAAAAACTTTAATGTAGTCAAAATGTAATTGAATTGACATTAAATGTTGTATGTTAAAAAATGACTTGTAAGCAATACTGATTATTTAGTTAATATCACCTGAGACCTATGAAATATCACTTGGCATTCAGGAAGGGTCCAAACACCTTTCTCGGTTGAATGCAAGGTTAGCAACATAACAGGAAATTTTGATGACTTTAATTTCTCCCTCCTCAGCGCAGACCTAGTGGTGACGTTATTTCATTATGGCGTTCTTTCATTATGAGTGTTATGAAGATTATTGAACATAGTATTACAGTCACACTACACAGGTGGATGCATGGGGATCTTAAAATTTGTTTGTTCCTGCTGTGCTGTGTAGTGGGTAACTAGTAACCATATATGTCAAAAACACAAGCTCAAGATATTTGTTGAAACTTAAAAACCCAGTAAAATCCATGGTGGATTGGTGATCAAGTAGCATGATATATACCTTCTTTGTTTCTAGTATTCCTTAATCTTGCCAAGTATCAATTTGTTTTAGTGATTTCAGTCATATTTGTTTGCTCATTATCTACATCTATAAAGAGGAAGTAAAGAAGGCTGTCTATACCACTGTGATTGTTTGATTATTTGGTAGTTTGTTATTTTTCTATTTTTTAACCCTCTAAAGACATTCTGAAAGTTCATTTTCCAATTAATGCAGCCTCCCCCGTTATTAGTCAATTCTTCATTTTCAACTTTGCTTATCGCATTTCCGAATAACTTATAGCTTAGCAAATCAGATAAAGGAATTTACATTTATACCGGAACATAGAAAGATCTCTAATCATCATTAACACTTTGAGCAAAGTAAGGTTTTGTTAGTATAGTGATTATAACTGTAGAATCTAAACTCCAAAGTTTATACATTTTATCACTAATGAGCTGTATTTTCTGAGTAGGCCTACTGTTAAATTGTTTTTATCATCTTGACTCATTTACCGGTAGTTTAGACAGTGACATAGGCACTTCATAATTTACCCAAATTGTAATATCATTTATGATATTTGTGAACATACAAAATTGTATATTTGTAGGAATGGGGTAGTATATCATAAAGTTAAATGTCATGGAATATTAGTAGTCTCAGAAAATTGACAGTAGCAAAAAGAGGAGCTGTATACCTTTATATTTTCTTCTCTTGAAATGGCATCAGTTACAGTAACTGATGCCATTTAAGGGGTTGGATCAGTTAGCTATTTTCCAACAAATTGGCAACTATTATATTTTCTTGAGTCATAGCTACCAATAAATTATTTACAGTAAACGTTTCTGTACTGAAAAGAAAAATACATCAACTGGAATCATTTATGGCACTCAGCAGACAATTATGATTATGTAATGAAACCATGTTCTTTCTGCATTAAATCACAAAATGAGCGTTTTCAAACCATAATGTCTGACCAAGTAAACTTACAGTTACAAGGTTATAATTAGGAAAGTAGTGAGCTTAGAATGAATGGCATTCCATAGAATGTATTATGAGTCATAGGTAATAAATGTTCCTTTATTTGCTTTCTGATGTCTGTGCCAAGGGGGTGGGCAGATTTCCTGTTTAACAAGAAATGTAGGCCTAACTTTGCATGGATTTCACAATCACTAGTGAAAATTGAGAAGCGGAAGAAAGGATATCTGAAATTGAGAGTAGATTTATGTGATTAGATTGCAATGTGAGATCAACACCTTAGGGTGGAAATAAGAGACAGGAATTATGAGTGCAGCAGAAATGTTAAAGACTTACAGAGTTACAGTTGTACCTTACACTAAAATATGGAAGGTTTGGGAAATCTACTTGCTTTATTAGTGTCCATAATAAATGTGTTTACTTCCTGAGGTCTCATTTATTCTATTTGATAGGGAGAGAGGCAATGTTGCAAGTTAACTATAAGCCGAAGTGTATCAAGACTGTATTGTGATTGTACGACAATGAATCATGAAAGTGCAGCCATTTTCTTTTTCTACCACCATATTTGCCAAACAAGCAGTCACTTGTAATTATTTAGCTGGTAATTTTCCCCTGGTTGTTCTTAATTCAAAGACCAAGTATATGACAAATTTGATAATTTTGAATGATGTGAAACATTACCTTTAACAATGATGGATTTGACCTTATGAAAGTATTTGACTGAGACTGAGGTTTCCCCAACAGTTGTGATGTCATATGACTTGGAATGCAGGAGGTTGGTTAGGGGTCAGGAGGTCAGACGTGTTGATGGGCGGGGTCTTCTCATACCCCCTCTCCCTAGTCTTACTTTCAAGACTTTCTCTGTTCCTTCTTTACATCAATGGAATTCTAATCCATTCATTGTTTGAATTTCCTCATTGCAAGGCGTCCATTCATTATTTGAGCCCCCTTCCCAACCAATCGCCTACATTCAATTCCGGAAAACAGACTGGTATAGGGAACATTAATGGCATGCTCCATATATTTCATTGAATGCATGACTATCATATTTATGTATTACAGTTTGTTTATATCAAGAGGGTATTATATGATTCTGGCCTGGTTTACCATTGAGGTTTGCTGGGATGCTAGCTGTCTGATTCCACTTTCTAGCTAGGACTTGTATTGTCATTGAGAGACCGCATTGTCCAACAAACAATAGCTAAGCTGCATAGCTCAAAGAAAGATCTGCATTGTTAAGCCCATAAACTTGTGCACACCCTATCTGTATAAAGGTCCTTCTAATACAGGATACTGTTACATGCAGATGAGAAGTAGATTGTTTATATGTCTACTGTTATTTCCTCTGTTCTGCTATAAATTGCTCAGTAGGGAGAATAATCATTCCTAAAGATTCTAATCAGTCTGTTTTGTAAGGCTTCTGTCAGTGTAAGATGAGATATTACAATGAATACTAGCATTTGTCTAAGACATACACTATATACAAAATCCCGAATGTGAATTAGTGTAGGTAATATCCCGGTGATCAAGCATAAGAGCCTTCATTTTAATTATGATTGATGATTTGTATGTGCTGCCTAGCAACACTGTTCCTCATGTAAACAAATATATTGACATTTTGAATTGTAGGATGATGTAGTAGAGAAAGCATGAATGCCTACATAGTATACATGTATTCACCCACCCATTCACAATGAATCATTGAATGCATGGTTCTATATGGAATGCGAAGGTGATATGTCAATATACTGACTCCCATTCAGTCTTGATCTTATGTCAACCACAGTCTGGCATTACCGGTAACCTTGACTGTGGTGCCGTATGCTGGTATTTTAAATATCTTCACAGAATTGATTGCTAACCTGGTGGGCTGCTTTGTGTAATTAGATGACTGGTAGAAGTATGATTGAAGAGGAGCCTAGTTGAAATGATTTCATGTGAAGTCAGTGAGATCGATGTGCAGACAAATTATGTTTGATCCAATATGGAATATATGCAATCTGATAAAACCTTGAGAGTAGACTATAAGGACCAAGCGGAGTATTTTGACAACTATAGGGAGAGGCCAAGGCTCAAATGATATTTGCATAACAAAGCCCATCGTCTGGCTAGTGAATGCGTGCGCTTGTGTGTGCACGATTTAGGTTTGATAGCTGAATGTAGGACAAGATTCTAAATTATGACATGAATATAGAATCTGAATAAATAGGCCTACTTTTACCAATGTATGTAAGTCTTCTAATCTTGAGAATTAATCATAGGGTTGTATATTTTTTAGCAGATATGTGTCCACGTGGTATTACTAATAATACTAGTAAGTATAGTTAAGGGCTATATATATTACCCTGGGGATGACTTGAATAGGAACAGGAGACATGTAATGATGGATTATTGGAAATCAATCGCGTGAGCAATGTACACCTTCTGAGCAATAATAGACTAGTGCATACAATTTGCTTTAAATGCCCTCTACTAGACCTTTTTTTCAGTTTCTGTGAACAAGTATAATGCAGTACATCTCGTTTCTATGAATGGTACGCATAAATTATTATTAAAACCAAAGCAAAAATATCAATCTTGACTGCCTCACAATGTCTCCTTGTATCACTACACATATAGTGTATGTCAATGCCAATGGATGATAAATTCCTGAGGAGGCTTGACCTAATATTCTAGACTGTAGAAACCTCTTATTGTATATTGTATGAGAATTAAAGAACTACTGAATGTTATGTTACGTCATACCAACAGTGACCAAATACATGTGTTATTACGTTAGAAGATGTAATAACAGAGGTGTTGAAGACTTAAACCATTCATCTCCATAGTGGCCTTGTTAAGTCAAAGGGACATTTTCACAACCCCTTTGGGAGATGTTTTCTCAGGTTTGTAAGACCTGTCAGGTGGAGTCTAGTCAATGCTTCAGAATAACCCATATATTTACACACAGAGAGGTATGTACAGAGATCAATGTCGTCAGGCCCCGCCCACCCTCCCACACAGGTCAGAGTTGAGGTCAAAACAGCAACGATACCCTTAGGAATAGAGGAGACGCTATCAGTAAATAGATCAGTTCTTTTAGGAGGAAATTTGACCAATTCTAAGAAATCATTCTGCATACAAGGAAAATAAATAAAAATCATTGGATACTAATCTGCTATTTGATTAATATTATGTAGATATATGACTTCAATCATGATGCAGAATGCTTGTTTCAGAATTCTTATTTAATCTTGTTTCAGAATTCCTTTCATGAAAGTAATTCTTTTATTATTTAATTTTAATTTACCTGAGGTGACAGTAATTTGATAGTATGTAAAGGAACCATGAACGGATTGTCCTTTCCCAAAGTGAAGGTTGTGGGTTCAAATCCAATTAGGTATCTTCTCATGAACATGCAGCCCAGCAGTGAATCAAATCTTAGTTACATCCACTCCTCTCTTTCAGGAGACTACAGAGCTGACATGTAATTGTCATTCATTTGATTGGAAATATGAATGACTAATGTTAAACATATTGAATTATGAGATTTCAGTAGGTGTAGATTATCCTTGGTTTGGGTAGGAAAAAACGAGGAGTGTAGCGTACTATGGCAGAGCAATCAATAATGTGTAAGTATGAATGGCATGAAGGCAGATTGAATAGAGGGAGTCTCATCTGTGAGAGGCTATCATAACAAACATATTGGTATGTAATTACTTTGTCTTTCATACCTCCGTCCTCCTGAGTCCTCAAACCTAATCAAATCAAGGATCCAATCACGTCTTGGAATAGATCTAAATGATGCTCCCAATTGTCAGACTTGATGTCCTTGCTAAAAGTGTAGCATGGGACTGGATAATAATAATAATAATAATAGTTCAGTTCTTGTATAGCGCATAATACGTTATGAAATAACATCTCTATGCGCTTCCAAAGAGCTTTGGACTTTATTACCCTGGCTTTAGCTCCGGCAGCCTTATCAGCGCACAGTGCATTTCAAGGAATAATCCTACCAGGTACCCATTTACCTCACCTGGGTTGAGTGTGGCAATTGTAGATCAATGTCTTGCCAAAGGACATTAGTGCCGCGGCGGGACTCGAACCGCGGACCTTGTGATCGGCAGTCCGGTGACGTATCCACTCGACCAGTGCATTATGAGGTTATTGTCTGGTTGACAATGTCTATTCAAGCCAAGGCATTCAACCCTCACACATCTTGACTTTTTTTTCTGCTTCATTGCTTTCTTTTGTTAATTTCTCTCATTCCTTGAATATATAATGACATCTACTCTCACTCCCTCTTCTACTGCAATACCTCATGTGTAGACCCTATACTACTTTTCCTGTTGTTTATATATTCTCTGTAATATAATGTGCTCTTCATCCTCTGCTGTACTGTAAGAAATGAAAGACCCTGTAATAATCGTCATTTGTATCTTCCTAACCCTCTGAGGGGTTAAACCATGGACCTACTACGAAGGGTTAACCTGCTTACCCTTCTATACCAGTCTGGAGGGTGCAAACACAATTCAACAACCTGTGATTGTAGTTCAATACAGATTACCATCAACATAAATCACTCCTGACAGGCCCACAGTAATATGCAAATTGATCCCAATGGAGTGCTTTTGACTGGTATAGGATTAACACCTGTCTTGTATTTACAAACCATCAAAGGGCTCACCTTAATCTTCCTTCCAGAAAAGGGATAACTTGTTTTAAATTACTTCCATTGTTTAGGATTCCAGAAGGGGTTGTTCTGTTTACCAACAGTATTCTAAGTATTTACAGGAAGATTTAGCATAAATTGTTCTGCTCTTGCTGTGGCTGTATAGAACATGTAAGCATTACATGTTAGCATTCCCATTTGTTAATGATCTGCTCTAAAAGACTAAACTAGATTTTAGTTTATTGATGATGAAAATGAAAGATTCAATCATACCATGGACATATGGGCACATTTGTGTCACTTAACTTTACGAACTTGTGAACTCTGGAAGACCATTTTAAGGGTCAATTTGATTTCATGTACTTTGTTGTGTGTATAGAAATCAATTAGTCTACCTATTCTTGCTGTTGACTAACATCGATGGGATGGGAGAGACCACATCCATTATCCTCCACTACCAACAAAACACAAAAACAACCCAAAACTCTGACAGGTTATATTAATTTGTAGAGTTCTATTAAATTTGGGAGCTTTCAATGCTCATAGTTGTCCATCATGTTTCAGAAATAAACAAGTTGATGCAAATATTTTTCCACTCTGTTAAACAAATTTTGAAAACCAATTAGCTCCATGAGGTTGATGAGGCAAAGCAAAGAGAGCTTTCCCAACCACAAAAATGTTTGACTTCAGACATGAAAAGAATTTAAAAATAGTTATCTGTCTTCAGCGCAAAATATTATATATATCTCTCTCTCTATTGCTCCCTTCTTCCTCCAATCCTTTCCTCCCTCCTTCCCTCCCTCCTTCCCTCCCTCCTTTTCCTCCCTCCTTCCCTCCCTCCTTCCCTCTCTCCCCTCCCTCCTTCCCTCTCTCCCCTCCCTCCTTCCCTCTCTCCCTCCCTCCCCCTCCCTCTTCCTCTCTATGTATTTTGTAAATTATTATTCTTTGGTTTCTCCCATATTTTCAATTAACCACTTACCTAGTTGACCACATGTGTGACCCAGTTGACCATATGGATGAGCTGTCAATCTCTTGTGTCAAACTCAAGTGCTCAGTCAAATTGATTGAACATTGTAAACCATGGGGAAAATCTCAGAAAATTATTTGCTTCTTACACAGAGATTGTGTGGTTACTAGGTCATCATCAAGTATCTTGTTCATTGATCTATTGATAGTACGTTGTAAAGTGTGCTATCCATGTAAACGAGGTATTAACTTAAGTGCTTGATCTAAATGACTTCCTTGCCGACACACACGTTGTCATGTTATAGACAAGTGACTCATCTACTCCATCTATCTTCATTCCTCCTGCCCGCCTCTTCATGAAAACAGGTATTAGAAAATCAAGGTTTTCATCTTGTAAGAACCTTTGGCAGGGCTTGAGATCAGTAGGGGACCACTATACACATGCCTCACCCCCAACCTCTTCACTGTGGATCCTTAAAATTAACAACTCTGACAAGGCCTGTTGCACTATATAATCCCTATTATTCTGACTCCACCCCCTCCCACCCCCTCCCACCCCCTCCCACCCCTCCCACCCCACCCCCACCCCCCCCCCCCACCCCACCCCCCACCCCCCTCACTCTCAGTCAAAGAAAGCTGGTGTGGAGCCCTTCCTTTAGTGATACATGTATATTACAGAAAAAAGGTTGCAATTATCACATCAGTGCTCTCAAATGTGAATAAACATGTCTGTGCTATTGTATGTTAAATTTACAATTAACCTGATTATTATGTTTCATCATGTGAAGTCTAAATTAATAATTAATCACAAGTGGTCTGGAAATCAATGAATTATGTCATGATGTGATCAGACAGTGAGACAAGAATATTACGTAAAAAGTGGGATTCATAAAGTAAATGAACAGTGGGCATGTACTTTTATTGCCCTATAATCAGAGATATGGTGGAAGTCTAGGCCTAGGTTGTATCCTTGCCTTGATAATCTAGATGATATCCGGATTATTGTTTACAAGGTGAAGAGATTCAGCTCTAATGCCTCAATTCTCTATAATTCATGAAGTACAGACAGGAACCTATTTTGCTACAGAGCATGGAAAGTATTTTACCCCCATTTTTTTGTTTTGTTGTTGGCACAATTCCGCTCTCTTTTTCAAAGGATCTGCATTTGTTTAACGGTGTCATTGGGATTATTACCTACAGTACATGTAAAATATGTAGTTTTATGAAATAACAGTAATTAAATTTGCTTTACAGTGTACTCTATGGAAAGTTGAAGTTGTTTAAAAAAAATATTCATAGTATTGGGCATGTAGATGATATATTATCCTAGAAATGAAATATAATAATCGTTTATTACAAGGAAATGGTTGACACCTGGAGTACAAGTACCTTTAAAATGCATTCTTTAGGAGTGCAAATATTTTGTATAGATCTGTCATTGAATAAAGATTATAATTTCCACACTCCGCACCTTCAGGGTAATATCGTTTTGAAAAGATGAATTCATGTGCACACTTAAGCTTTTATCATAGTCAATAGATTCCCACTGCAAGGCTGCCGTTAGCTGTGACCTTATAGTCTCTATACTATGAGGCTTTCTTGTGAGCCGTGTACTTTGCCCTGTGGAACCAGGTACTATTATCATGCCATTCAATCATGATCCACTTTCTGCCAGCAATCCTTGCTTCGTAATTCAGATCACTCTGTTTATGAATAGATGGTGTCTTTGAATAGTGCTGTAAGGCCAGGTCGAGGTATAGATTGGCTTTCAATTTGGTCATATTTATAAATTGTCTTTTTAAATTTAAATCTCAAGTATGACAATTTTGTTATGGGGTAACAAAATAGTATTTTAGGAGGCTGCATTTGTAAAGGTTTGTAGCATTTCTAGATCTTCATCTAGTTGACACGGAAGTTCATATATGAAATAAAACAAGACATTATTATACAGTGTTTGTACGGTTAATGAGTTTGCACAATGCATTTATTGGGGTATGTATATTGCTACAGGATCATGTACTAGCAATTCAGCGTACCGGTACATACCGTTACAAAATTCCCTCAGTATAGAGCAGCGGGAACTATGTATGCAAAAAATAAAGTCGCTGTGGTGTCGCTGTGGTGTCCCTCTGGGATAACTTATGTCATAAATATTGGCATGGAATCATTCATACACATAGATGTGATCAGCAATCATGTCTGATAATTCTAGACTTGTACATGTACATGTATGCCCTATATGTAGGGTTACAATGTAGCCTATAGAATACAGACACACAACCACCCATTTAATGCTGAGCTGCAATACCAAGAAAATCCCCTTTCTCATATTCACATCATGCAGTCATCCATATGGCCCCATAGTGTTTAATCTTGGATCCAATAATACTAAGTGGATTTATATATGCACAGAGAAGACATAAGGCGTGTCTGCACTATCTGGAGATTGCCAAATATCCAGCTATTTGAATTATCCCGATCGCCAACTATCCAGCTTATTTGCGTCTTCATTAGACCGAAGTAGCAAATTAGCTGGATAGTTGGTCGGGATAATATCCCAAGATATCTCGGTCTAGTTTGCGGTTTTCCATGTTTACTAGTTGTACTAGCGCGGCGCTGAGCCACAGGGTCAGTGCGCTGAGCGGTATAGATCGCATACTGTGCGAGGAAAACCGGAAATCGTTGTGCATGATGGGATCGGGATATTTGACTCCGTACTTCGGTCTAATGAAGACGGTCGCAAACTATCCCGCTAGTTGGGAAATAGAAGGATATTTTGCAAACTAGACCGAGATATCTTGGGATATTATCCCGACCAACTATCCAGCTAATTTGCCACTTCGGTCTAATGAAGACGCAAATAGCTGGATAGTTTCGATCGGGATAGTTCAAAATAGCTGGATATTTGGCAATCTCGAGATAGTGCAGACACGCCTATATTGAAGGCTGAAGAGGGGGGAGGAGTCTCCAAATTATACCAACCTACAAGAAAGAGTCGTACCATGCTGGGAGATGTTCCTTATCATAAGATACATATCCAATATCCAGTCTTTAATTGTGGTGTCATGGCTATAAAATACCTTTAGATTTTGAATTCTTTATCCAATTTCGACTTACATGTAAATGACCAAGTTTTTAATTTTTTTTTAAACTGTGTTGAAAGGATTATATTTCCATATATGCCTTTGGTCATTTCAAAAACGATCATGCCTCATAAAAATTAGAAACTGTTTAAAAGAGAAAGAATTCTTCATGCGCGATGGCTGTTTGGCAGAGTGAGGGTTAACAGACTAGTAGGGAGGGAGTCATGAGACAAAGAAGTGCAGTCAGTTATGTAGAATGAATTGGATTCTCTTTCACATCAATGCTGTTCAATTGGAATTGATGAACAAATGACTTGAGCTACTTATTTCACAGTCACGCATGGCATACTACCGTAGATTAATGAAGACATCAATGTCTGCCCCAGTTCCTCCATACCCATGCATGTTGAATGTAGCATTTATACCTACCTCTCTTGTACAAGCAATACAGAATTCTCCAAGTTCGATTATTGCTGTGATATGAAGAAAACAATTCCTTTAGTTTATAAAAATCAAGGTGGAAACTGCAACCTAAATGTCCTGAACTTAAATGTCTTTCTGGCATTTTTGAAGGAAACTGAAAAAAAAGGAAAAATAATAATAATAATGTTAAGTACATGTAGAAGCCAAGGCCATATTTTCTACTCAAATATCATCTTCCTGCATTTTTTTTCTTTTCGTATATAAGGTGTTAATCAAGAATGATGAAAATAGTGTAAAGAGTCCCACTCAAAATTTGAATAAAGTTCTTTTACTATTTCCACCTCTGTTTTTGCTTGACCCAACAGACAGTACTGACATCGTTGATGGTAAGTTGAAGCTGATCCTTGGTTTGATATGGCTGCTCATCTTGCATTACTCTATCTCCATGCCGATGTGGGATGATGATGGTGACATGTCATCTGATAAGAAGAAGCAGTCACCCAAGGAGAAGCTACTTGGATGGATCAACGGAAAGACACCAGACACACCAATCCATAACTTCAACAAGGATTGGAACAATGCTAAGGCCATCGGAGCTCTTGTGGATGCTCTTGCTCCAGGTAATTAAATCACTTTATTTCATCCGTCTATTATAGAGCCTGAAGAGTGTTAACTCATAATCTTACACAGGGTTAATGTCCTTCTAGCTCCAAAAGATATTGTTCATCTCTCTAATTTTAATGCATTTGGTCTCATTCACCTGTCTGCAGATGTGTAATAGAAGAATTGCTAGATGTGTACTCATCCAAGTGTTAGGCTTGTCATGGGGGGAAAATATGTATTTTTCCTGTCACAAAACCACCTACAGGATTCTCTAATTCTACTTAAATGCAGTTGATACAATAATCTTTTTTTATTATGCTTATCACTTAAAACTTATACATTATTCAGTTCAAAATATTACATCATAAAGTACAAACTATCAATATCAGCATCAATCTTCTTTTAACCTGTTTGGAGGATAAATGTGATCTAAGCAATATATTTGTTTGATTTCTGAAGGTCTTTGCCCTGACTGGGAGGACTGGGATCCTAAAGATGCTCTCAAGAACGCAAAAGAAGCTATGAAACTGGGTGAAGATTGGCTGGATGTACCTCAGGTATGTAACTTCACAAAGAAACCCTTAGGCTCAGGTATTTACTAAAGAATATTGATTGTCCATAATATACTGTACCAATACATCTTACTATGAAGAAGAAGCAATGGAGAAGAAAATCAGCACATTCTTCATTCAATGAAATTTGGATACTAACTCCATCAGATTCAAGAATAGGAGTTAACTTGTCCTGATATAGTTTTCAGTAGATAACTTCTGGGCCCTGTTTCATAAAACATTTAATCTATAACAAGAGTCACATTTCTAAAACAAATTTGCTCATAGCCAATCAAATTCAATGATTTCAGTACAAATTGTTATTGATAAGGATTTTTATGTAACGGGACACCCCCTATTAGTTAGAGATCTTTACAAGATATTTTGAGTCACCATTGGACCATTATCAAGGAAGATTTACATGAAATCTAAGATTGTGTGTGTGTACAGTTAGGTGAGCATTATCTAAGTTGAGCCAGACAGGAAGATGATATCATATAACATACATGAATACATCAATATTAACCATGATCATGTTATCGCTATAAACACCACTTCAGAATTATGTTCATGTTATAACTACCCATTATACAAACAATGGATTCAATGAAATTCATTTGATTTATTCATGGGCCTTACAAAGGATGTTTCAGATGAAGGGCGTGTAAGTATATTCTTTAAGCTACTCTGTGAGATATTATTGTTTGCCTACAAATGAATTTGTTTAACATAACATAGATTTAACTGAATGATATCCTCTTATCCTTGATATGGGTGTGATCTACTCCTAGAGGAAAAACGTTATCTTTTACACCTAGGCAGGATGCTGGTCGTATCACCATGGAAACCTTGAAACATCTGCTTCTTTGATTTCCTTAGAGATATCAGAGAATGAAAAGATAGAACTCATTTCCTCTCAACCATCCATGCCTTGTATGGTCACATAACGTTTCTTTCTATTAAGTGATTTTACAGTGTGTTGACTGCTGTCTTTGGAGAAAACAATTTTTGTTGTTATCTTCTTTTACATCTTCAGTATGGTCATCTCCCAATACCTAAAAGATAAATACCTTGTTCATTGATTGTGTAGCCTTGGGGTGGTATTCTGAAAGCTTGTTAAACATTTAGTGAGCTAATTGTTGTCAATCAAGTCCACAGTCAGATGTTAGGCAAATGATTTCAATCACACCATAGATGAATATGGAGCTCAAAAGACAACATTTCTTTCATCTAAAGTATGTGATACACTAAGACCACATGCACATTTTAAATGGTTTTTGCACAATAACCAACTCGTAATAGAGTCCTTGTTTTAGTAATAACCATTATATTTAATACTCATCTCAAATAATCTTCTCACATAGAATCAATGTGTTGCTAATCAAAGTGATAACATTGAATACCAGTAAATTCTATGAATGATATATTTGCCATCATTCAAGAACCATTCATCAAATATAACAATATAGAGCAGTAGAGAGCTACAGTGACACTGACAAGCTCTTCAAGCTTGTAGACACGCCTACCATAGACCTTCTACGGTGGACCCATGTACCCACCCACTCCATGCAAAAATGAAATATGATTCTCAAGTCCAGGTCATGTCTCTGCCCTTTTTATTGGCCTCCATTTTATTGGAAGTATTATCCCCAGGGCACCTCCAGACAGGCATGAACCCCTATTGGCAAGGTGTGTGCTAGTCTATTGTATAGGATAGGTGGAGGTGTGTCGGTACGAAGCAGAGAAACCGTTACCTATGCATATAGGTGGTTATAATATATGCACATGTTGAGTTCATCAAATTGAAGTGATACGCGACTACTTTAATATGCACAGTTAGTTCTCACATTTGTAAAACATATTAATTAAGAGAGGCCTTCAGAACCTTTAGGCACAATTTTGTAGCTGTGTGGTTTGTTTGATAGGCTTGAGAAGTAAATTTATTCCAGAAGAGGGTGGGAGAAAAATGTAACGTGAAGTAGAAAGTGTGGGAAATATTTGACACAATATGTTTATTTTAGTATGGGTGATTAGATATGGAAGGAACGAAACTAGCTGATAAAATCTATTGAAAGTTCATTTAACTAACCCTAAAATTGTTTTGGCACAAAAATCAATAAGACACAATGGACCCGATGTGTGGAACTCCTTGCTTATAACATTAAAATTATGTACAACACTTGTTTCCTTTAAAGTAAAGATGAAAGAATATTTATTGATAAGGTATGAAAATTAGATTCTGGTCATAATATACTACATGTATTTTGTTTTAATATTCATTGTTTATTTGTATATAAAAAGGAAATTATTTTGATAGATTGAGGAGCTCGCGCAGTGCACTCTTCACTTTGCACAGCACTCTCTTCACCCGCTCTTTCTTCCTGTCTCCTCTCCTTCTTTTGTAAGGCCGGTATCATTTCAAGCTCTGCTTACGATATCGGTCTTCTGCATTCTCCCCCTTTTCTTTCTTTTCAAATACGATTAATTGTACTATTGATTATTTATATTTATTTATTTATATGAATTACTACTTGTATTACTTATCATTATATTGCTAAAATGTATTCATTGTTATTTTTGTTATTGTTTATGGAAAATGCAGAAATAAAAAACTTGAAACTGAAACTGAAAGCATGTAGAATGTACTTTGCTCTTGAAGGGATTGGTTGCTGACATAAGAACTTAGGAGTGGGCGTTATAAGGACCACCAGGGACTAGCTGAGTTGGTGTTGAATTATGTTATGGTAAACATACATGTACCTTACACAATATGAAACTTTATATTAAACAAGGCCTCTTCCTGTTAATGTGTGGCTAGTGTAAAGCAGCTTCTGTTGCTTTGAGAGAGCAAAGAAATATTTTGTTAGTATGATGTGCAGGGACTTGGGATGTGGGAGACTTAATGTGCTATATTGATTTGTGATTAAAAAAAGAAGGTTTGTTTATCCTTCATTTGACAAATTTGCCCCTAAAACCACAGACCTACAGTACATGCCATGAACACTCCCACATGCCATTATTAGACATTCCATGTACATTGTGACAAGCGGTTATTTATTACCTCTCTATTTGTGTACAGGTGAAGGCATTCAATCACATTTCTAAATCAATATTGAATATTCAGAATGAGACATTATACAAATACTATAAACATGGTGTAGGCCTGCACTTGTACAGTTTCGGGTTTCATTTATAAGTTTGCAAGCTGGAGGATTTTACCTCTAAACTTGTTGTATTAAATGGAAGTCTGCCAATAATGTTTTCATTCATAATTCAACTTAGAAGTTAGATATGAAATTTCACATTTACAAAAGCTGGCTATGAACATAATGTGAACAATGTCTCATTTCTGAGATTGTTCTTGTCTCTCGTGGGTTGAAACGTTTCAAAGGTCATTAAATATCACATTCTTATTCCATTGTGTCACAGGGCAAAGTCAATAATGCTTGAAGTATGAGTCTATTCCATATATGGTATTGTTTCTTAGGGCGTGTTTATGCTTCACTTTTTCTGGCCAGAATCAGGCATCTGTTACGCGTTTAGTTTAAAACATGGTTGTTTCCATGCTCACTTTTGTAGAATCACCGAAAAACGGCGATCACGATCGCCGATCATAAACTCACAAAAAGATGCATTTACAATTTGTAAATGCGTTTAAATGGGGTCAACGCACTGACCTCTAGTGGGTCTACGTAGCATGCACAGTGAAGGTTTGCGAATCCAGCTGGAAGACCAATTAAGGCCACCCAAGGAGAATTGCCTGGAGGAGCCAGAAAAGTAAGCATAAACAGTACACCTTGAAACTGCGATTACGATGAGCGTTTACGATGAGCGTTACAAATCGCTCATTCTGCCTTCAAAATTTAAGCTTAAACGCACCCTATATGCTATTTAGCAGTGATAGTTACACCATGAATGTATTCCTGCTTCAATTTTTTTTCACAAAATAATTTCTATTGCATTCTATTGTTTTAATGACAGACTTGCCTAATTCTCTGGTACTATTCATTTCACCCCAGAGTATTGGTCTTTTTTGTATAAAAAGTGGGTGTAGCCAGGCAGCCAATTGAACAAAATGTATCTGAGACTCTTGTATGAAAAATGATGGAGCTGCTAAATAGAGTAAAAACATGCTTAGGTCAATATTTCTTGACTTTTATCATCACCATACACGAATGAGATCATGAAAATGAGCTTGTTTGTTCTCAGCACACTTCAGATTTGAATCTTAATCCCCAAAGACTCACTATATTCTGAAAAATTGAATAAACTTCTATGCAAGCTATATCATATATGATGGGGAATTAGACATACAATAGAGTCTTTCACACATTCAATCATTCAGGAAACTGATTATCACTAACACATATTACACCAGGATACCCTCACTTCTATTTCTGTAAAATTGGGGCCTACATAAATCAGTCTGGCCATCATCCTGGCATGTTACCATGACAACATGATCATATCAACCTTGCACCATATATCTGGATTAGCGTCTCACTCCATGTCCCAAGTATAAGCCTACAGTACAGGATGAGCTTCATGTTACTGGGTTGTATGTTAACATACTTATCATAAAATATAATACTACTACACCCATTACGGTGTAAGGCCGAACATCAAGAAAAGGATATTGTCTTGTTGCCATGACAATCAGCAATATATGTCATATTACAGACAATCCCCTAGACATCTAATAAAGTGTTATTTTCATAAAGAAAATGCTATCATCTTTTGAGGAGCATGCCTGGATCTCCGTCCTTGTTTGATTATAACTTTATCTTTTTGACCTCTCATGTGCCCTATGCAGTGTAGACTGCTACGAGGCATAGCTGAAATGCCTTTCCTTAATGGGAGCATGCACACCAACACAATACATGAACCATATGTAGCTCCAGTCTGTACATGTAGGTAGCCCAGGGTGATTACATTCAGACTGGTATACGTATGTGTCACATATGGTTGTATGTCTTGTCTGTATTGGTTGAGGGAAAATTATAAATGAAGATTCAAATGGGGTTCTTGATTCCCTGCCCCCCCCTCATTCTTTCACCCTTGATGCTGTCGCTCTTTCCCAATATAGCCCATGCTGTGATAGAGTGCATTCATGGGATATGGGGCATTTAAACCCACCAGGGACTGCAGAATCATCACTTAATATCTATTTTTGTACCATATTATGTGCCATAACTGGTTCCCTGCACACATCTGTGTAATGGAAATAAAAATCCTGAAACTAGCTTGAAAAGAACTTGCTATAAATAGGTCTTGATATAAACATCCTCTTATTCTACATCTAACAAATACATGTACACTTCCAGTAATATTCTCAATTAAAGGTAACAATCAATGACATTTGGCAAAGGTTGAGAAATATATCTGAAATCGTAGACACAGAAATATATACAGCTACATGCCCATTACCAAAGTCCAATATGTACAACTTGTTAATTGTACTGTTTAAGTGTGTGAATGCCATATATATGTAATGACATGGAAACAGAGAACACAACCGATTTGTTGAAATATCAATTATCTATAGTATTGTACTGATGACACAATCATAATGAAGGATATTCCTTTTGTTTTCTTCTTCTTCTCCTTGCAGGTGTTGAGTCCCGAGGATATGGTGAACCCTGCGGTAGATGACCTGAGTATGATGACCTATCTGTCTGCCTTCCCCAAGGCTAAGCTGAAGCCAGGTGCACCTCTGCGACCCAAGAGTAATGCCAAGAAGGTACAAAATGTATGTAAGAAACCCTTCATTGTTCGCATGAAGGTGTGACGTTTGAGATACAGCATGGTAAGGACCAGCTGAGTGACACAGCACATAGGAATGAATACCGAGTCAAAAAGGTTGAACTAACATGGAATATAGAGAACATCTTCGCTAGAGTTAGGAGACTTAATGTCAATTATTTCTAAACCATTCAAAAATTTGGTATTTTGCTCAGACCTGAGGGAACTGAATAGGAGTTGTTTACTATTTAGGAATTATTGTTTTAAAAGGGGTAATCTTCTGTTTATAATAGTACTAATAGTCAATAGTACTATACTATACAATACAAGCTCTAATTTGCTCTTGAAGAACAAAGAGAACAAAATATCTTTTTCTTTTTATGCTTTCGTCTACTTTTAAATTATTACTGCAAGTGAAGTATGCACAAAATGCATCATTACAAAAAACTGAAATTCTTGTTTTCTTTTGAACTTTCTAACTTCAAGCTTTACATTTATTTGATAGGAAACTGTATTAAGAGAATCTTTTTGACTCGGATTAAGCACAAGGATTGAAGCCCATTATGTAGCACTCATCTAAGACTCCATAAATCATACTAGGAATCCTTACCCCATAGTAAGAATGATTGCTGGCTATCATTAACATAACTAATGCCATTACGCTAGCTGCTGGTTGCAAACTTGGTTTTGAAACATTGATGTTTGAACAAGGAAGAAGAAGGTAATGTGTGGTGATTAATACTTGAGGATGGGAAAATTAAGTCTACATACTGGTACATGGATAGAGATGAGCAGAAATGCTAAGTGCTGTGTATAGGTGACTGACAGGCAGATCGACTAACAGACCAACACACCCAGACAAATTGACAGATATACACAGACAAGCAGACAGACAAGATGGACAGACAGACACAGACCGACTCACGTACAGACCAACAATAATAGACATACATACATACATACAAATTGACAGACAGACACATTAAGAGAAAGGCAGCCAGCCAGCCAGCCAGTCAGTCTAGAAAAATAAATAAGGGGTTTATGAAGATTTGTTTAAAGGCCCACTGCACTACTTGTAGCTACTTGCGCCCTCTATATAACAAACAATGCCTAATCGGTGACCATTGGTCCCCCATGATCCTCTTTTTCTTATGTTAACTGAGAGCTGAGTTGATGAGATAACCGCCTGTTCAGTGACCTTCTAGGGCTTTCTAATCCCTCCTGTAAACTATGGCAGATAAGCTTTAAATAAATGGTGACATTAGACAAAGAGGAAGAAAAACCAATAAGTATATCTCATTTCACCAAACAATGAAGAAGAAAAATGAAGTGCAGTAGGAAAATCTATGAAATTTAACTTCCATAAAATCAGATGACATTCTAGTTTTAAAAAACAGAGTAAAAATGATAATAAATTGTATATGACAGAAGCAGGGACAATGTTTAAGTTAAAATATGTGGAAGCATAAGGGTATCCTAAATGGGGTCACCCTTTTGACAGATCCTGTCTGAAGAGAGTGAATTACGACTTTCCACAGACAATACTTTGTTATGTTATTGCTGTATTTGTGTGTTACACGTATGTTTGTGATTATGTATCTGCACTGCACAAGTGTCTATCGTTCAAGTAGTCTTTGTGTGATTATGTATATATGCTTGTGTGTGGATATCGGCATACTTTATTCAATTGTATACTATATAAATTTATTTCTATAGAATGTTTTACAAGAGTAAGATTTTAGTTATGAAAGCACATACCATTTTGATTGGATTTGGTTGATGATTATAACAGAGTGAGTAGCATGACATTGTATAGCTCTATTATGCATTGTGATGCTGTGTGAATTTTAGTTATACTACGTTGAAATTTACTGTTAGGAAAATAATATTTTTACATATGAAAGTATCTATGTTCAAGGTGAACAAACATGTGTAGACTTAAATTTTAGGATAGATGATTGGGATATCATACATACAGAAAATAGGACATTGTTCTCAAGTCAAAACAAATTCTTCTTTTATTGCCATGCAACAAATGTGGAGTCCACATTTGTTGATTCGTCTAGCTTTGGGTGTGAGGTAAAACCCTATTTTTTAAAAAGATGGCTGCTACCTTGATAAGTCACCGGCAATGATGTATTTCCTTTTCTGTAGCTGTCTAAAATGGGGAACTAAATATATTTCATTTACAGTTTTTATTGACATTGTTTGTTGTACATCTGAGTTTTTGTCAGACTTATAGGCCCGAATTCACAAAGGAGGTTTGTCGTCAAACCGAGGTTTATGTGCGTCATACGACGCGTTTCGACGCGTTTTTTACAAACCTGGTTTGTAAAGAACAAAAGGAGGTTTGGCGAAACAAAAGGAGGTTTGACGACAAACCTTGGTCTGAGCTCAAACCTTGCTTTGTGAATTCGGGCCATAGTGCTTAGACTTTATGCTTACAGTAGATCAAACTATGAACCTTATGTGCAATCTGACTATAGATGAGAATAGTGTTAGTCATAATGTCATGATGAAAGGTAAAAACACCTTCTCTGTTGGATATAGATTTTGTTTTGTTTTCATTTCTTACGAGTAACAATGGAAGACAATGAAATGCATTGGTAAAAGTAAGGGGCGGATTCAGGGGGTCCAGAGGCGCATGCCCCCCTTTTTTTCTAAAAAGTAGCAGGAAAAAAGCTTAGAAATATTCACATAATTGTTCTATTTGCAGAAATGCCTCAGAATTTACCATAGAGCATCTGAAGTTTCAAAATTTTCTGCTCCCAATTTCATACATTTCACGCCCCCCCCCCAACTTTTGGAAAATCTTGGATCCACCCCTGAAAGTCAATTATGATCAAACAGGATTGTCATTTTGATATAGCCCTGTTTGGACTTTTCCACATAGCTCCAATTTTGTTCTGACTATATTTTTTTTGTTGCTTTTTGTTTTTCTTTTTTGGGGGGCTCTTTTCCTTTTCTTGTCTTATGTAGGTGCGTGCCTATGGCCCTGGTCTTGAGGATGGTAATGTGATTTCCAGGCCTACTGAATTCACCGTAGAAACCTTCGGTGCAGGCAGTGGGAACGTGGAAGTACTCATTAAGGATTTAAAGGGCAACAAAGTGGAAAATACTATGAAAGCTAACAAGGATAAGAAACAAACCTACACTGTAGAATACACTGCCAAAGTTCACGGAAAACACACAGTGAGTACAAGAGTGAATTATGGCTATTAGTAGCTACTAGTAAATGATGAGTCTTTTATAGCAACCTCAGATATGAACAAACTCAAATTTCTTCTTATCTGATCTGAAAGAGAGGAAAATGTTCAGTGTAAATATAATATGTGCTAGATAAGAAAGGGATATTAGAATGTTTTTGCTTGATAAAAAATGAAACGGCAGGAGTCAGAGACAAGGGAAATATTAAGCCATGTCAAAGGCTATATCATCAAATAGTTTAAGAGGTATCCTGAAGATGTCACTGTTAATCGTATAATGTTGTGACGAAATATAAGTTGTAATTATAGGAATTATTGTTATCGTGCTTAATTGTATCATATTTCATTATTGTTGTGATACACTGTATCCTAGGAAATAAAATAGCTGTAATATAATGCAAGATGAGATTCTTAATATAATTCATTACTTTAAAGCTCACAATCTCAAACACAAGCTCAGTTTTTAAGATTATTTTTATTGACCCTTTACTTTGCTTAGATCACGATCATGTTCAAGGGCGTAGAGATCCCTAAGAGTCCTTACACCGTCAACATTGGTAACATCACATCTGATGCTAGTAAGTGCTCTGCTAAGGGTCCTGGTCTAGAAGCTAGTGGTGTCATCCTCAACCAGAAGACATACTTTGAGATCTTCACTGCTGGTAAATACTGACTTCCTTACTATGCTACATAAGTTGATGAAATGCAGACTCAGTATTAATTTTAGGCTCTTTTTTGTATATGGGTAATGTAATCAGATCTGGAATAAGTTATTACTTAACACATATAACAAAAATACAGAAATAGTTTCCCTAGAATCCATTCTGAGTTAACTCAGGCTTAGTATTCACAAATTTAACAAATTTAGAGCCCAAAATAAAAAAAAGTATGTGATTTTATAGAATTGATAATATTTCTCAAATATTACTTTTCAAATGAATTGATCAAACACTTCACAAGTCTTTACAGTGCACTGTCTCTACTCCTGTTGGGAAGCTCCAGCCATTTAATACAAACCAACCACAATGCTAAAGCTCTATAAGAATAAATGTTTATTAAATGGCATGAATTCAGAATGATGACTGGTCTAGTCTGTAGATGTGTTTATGTTATATTTAACCTGTTGTAACTGAAAGACTCTGACAATAACTTTGTAGGTGCTGGAGCTGGAACACCAACAGTTATGCTTCTTGGTCCTGATGGTAAGGAGGTGAAAGCCACAATCACAGACAAAGGAAAGGGTGTCTACTACGTGGAGTACACAGCAATTATGGTCGGTACTTACAAGATTGAAGTCAAGTTTGCTGGTGCTCAGATCCCTGGTAGTGTCTTCAACGTCAAGATCACCCATGGTCAGTTCCTTTGTTCACTCCTTCACAAGTGAGAAAAAAGGAGAAGCTTAGAACCCAATGAAATAGTTTATCAGTGTTCAGCATTGGAACAAATACAGACAAGCATGAAAAAGAAGAAAATGACAGGCTTACATAATAAGGATCCAGTTTCCAAACAGTATTCCCGTATAATATCTGTATGGAAGGTTTTCATTAGGTTTGTACTAGACTTGCCTTGATATAGTCAGCTGGTATTGTTTGATGATCATTGTCGCTGTAATGAGCAAATTGAATTTGTCTTAAGGTTTATTCATGTACTGACTTAATGATGTCTCAGAAGAGATATTGAAATTGAATTTGAATTTAAATTTTTAATAACCATTCCTTTAAAAAAAAGATAATAACTAAATTTATGGATCTTTTCACCATTTGTCTACTTAAGTCATGTGAATGCATATTTGACCTTAACATTATTTGTGAGTGAATATAAACTTTTAATTTGTTGTATTTTCACCTGTTATCATTTGCAGCCCTCAATACAAGCAAAGCATTTGCATATGGGCGTGGTCTCCAACCCAAGGGCCAGCGAGTGAAGGAGGAATGCATCTTCTTTGTGGACACCAAAGAGGCGGGAGAGGCTGAACTGAAAGTGCAGATCATTGGCCCTGGTGAGCTAGGCATTCTGGGAAACCAATATGGTCGTCAGTGAGGATGGCTTTGTGGTGGATGGTGTATGAGAACCTGCATAGCAGTCAGTCAGAATAGATAGATAGTTAGCTGTGTAAAGAGTAGGACAGGGAAACTTTAGCAGTGTTTTTTAAAGTCAAATCAAGAGCATATGTAAAAATATTCCTTATTGTTATAATTAAGGGCAACAAAATTATTTTTGCCAGTTCTGAAAAGCTATGTTTAGTACAAGTACAATATACAAAGCTCAGGAATTTTACTCTTATTCATTTTATAGAAATTATTATATACATAATACATTTGCTCTTAGTAGAAATTATGTTGTAGCTTATAATTGGGACAGATGTTCTTCTAGAATCTAACCAGAATTGGGCTTCTATTTCACTTAAGCATTACAACTGAATTGGTAGGGGTTATGGTAGATAATAAAAAGTGATAGTTCTGATAGACGTATGTGAGACTACAAGTAGGACTTGAGGTTAGGGTGATAATGAGTAAACATTTAGGGATGTTGATAATGATAATGATGATGATGGTGATTATGATATGACCAATGTGTTCTTCTTTATCTGTGAGTGACAGTCTTGAGACTTGGATGTTGATGGAATACTCTTTCATTCTTTATTGTAAAATATTTTATTTTATGATTTATTTTTATTGATTTATTTTTAATTCATGAAAATGATCAGCTCTCTCAGTAAAAATTGATTTCACTATCATATTTTGATCATAAACATTTAGTTAACTTACCGGATATGCAAATATGTAATGTATCCTGCTCCAAATTTTATATAAAGAAAAGATATATATTTTTCAGAATGTTTTTTTTGATACAAAGTTTATTTGCAAATGATCTGTTTAACTTTATGTGCATGTGTGGATTTATGTTTTTATTCTGCTTGTTCTATATATCTTCTTTCTTTATGTATGAATGGTGTGATTGTATCTCACTGAGAGATCTAGCATGGTTTGAAGTGAAACTAATAATAGTTTGGTTAATTTCAGGAAATTTATTTTTAATTGACATAATAGATATAAGGTGCCTGTTTACTTACACATATTCTTCAAACTCTATGTCTTATGTGGAATTATAATCTCAACAAGACTCGTCTCTTTAGATAATCTAAAGTAATTTGTTATAATGGTGCCTGTTTTACTTACACTTACTCAACTTACAATTGATCTTCTTTTGTATCATTACATATTCTTATCTCTTTATTTGTAATTCCAATATGTAAGATTGATGGAAATCATATTTAAATTTAGATAACACCTATCCTGAATTGAATGTGTACATGTACTCTGACCAACCCCTTCTTTTAACAAGAAATATAATTCGAACTTCAAAATCCGCTCTTTATTTTGAAGGAGTTTTGCTAGGGTAAACCTCAGAAATGAATAGATTACAAAATAGTCTGAGGATTTTTTTTGAAAAGATTTCTATGGAATGTGAGCAATTTGGTATACGGTAGTAGGCCCACATGCATATGTCCATTATTGCTTGTTATAAATCCAACCATTTGTTAAATCTCTTATTTCTGTTCGAGATTTGAATCCCATCTATACATAACGTTACCACTCCATAAGTCATAGACATTCATCTCATAATCTCTCATTCATACTGGTAAAACATGTTTAGCACACCAAATGCAGATGAGAATTTTTCATATCATATGCCAACAATTAGATTATAGATTTTTCAATGTTTCTTTTTCATTTTGTTTTGCTGAAAAGCCGTACATGTACACATTCATTCAAAATTGAAAGTAGCATTCATTTTGTAAGTAAGTTACTGTGTTAAAGGTATAGGCTGACAGTTGTCGACAGTTTCCACTTTAGAATATGCGTGATTGTTCATAACATGTCCATGTATATGTAGGACTGTAAAGAAAGGATAGGGTATTAGTTTGTCATCACTGACTGCATGTAGTCTTCATTCCAGCCTAACTGAGTCATCCTGTAACTACTGACGTCCATTTTGTTGTGTTAGTCCTGAATGTCATTGAGACCAGAACCTGGTGATCCGCTCTCTCAGTCTTGCTTCTATATACTCATTGGCAGAGAGAGAACCTAACACCTCTCTCTCATATAATGTAATGTATGACACGATACTAACACCATGGCATTGCTTTCTACCCATGAACACTCCCAAAACAGCTATTAATCCTATGTTGTGTTTAATAATGCATGATGTTTCTGCTGTGTCTTATGGATCATTCTCAGATTAGTCTCCCTGATACAAACACACACACACGCATCAATAACCCAGAAAACAGATGCTTTTCATTTGGAGATCTAGTAGATGCTCGTCCTTTTTGTATGTATAAAAAAAAATCTTTCCACACAATTTGATTCAGAAAATGTGGAGTGTTTTAGTGAGAAGGCAATGCCAAGAACTTGTATCAAATACTTGCTTTCAATGTTTGATATTCTTTTTCACTCTTCATGTTGCACGCTTGATCCGACATGCAGGTGCAAAAGGAAATATCAACTTTCAAAACAAGTCCATAGGACCATTTCAAAATGTTTGTATACTATCAGATGGCTTTTATATAATAGTGCATTTTAGAATCTTAACGACTAACGACATAACCTTGTCTCTTAAGATATATGTGTATTAATTCATATCAATTTGTTTTATTGCAATCATTGCTCTAATCAGTTATTGAAGTTCAGAATCATATTTATATGATTACCTTTGCCTGTTTGATTGTCTTCACCTTTGTAACAGTAATTTCTTCTTGTTCATGATGATATGAAGTAGTGTACCAATTTTTTGTAAATGACAGAGCTTCAAAAGGAGAGAAAAAATTATCAAAATTTGATGATGCATATGCCTGCCGTGTTAAGATATAACATCGTAGTGTATTTGTACCTTGAATGATAATGAATATATATATGTATATTCAGTACTAACCCATTCCTTGCTGTTTTTTATATCTCTAACGTCATCTTATGTATCTATCCTCTTGCTCATGTATCTTGTTTCTAACTCAAATGGTATCACATTACTTGCATGTATACCATGCCTTTATTCTCACGCTGGAAATCACTTGTATATCTAGGTGGTATCGATGAACCTGTCAAGGTCACCTACAACAATGATGGTCTATACACCTGCAAGTATTCTCCTTACAAGCCTGGACGTTACATTGTCAACATCAAGTTTGGTGGCCAGCCTATCCCTAAGGCTCCATTCACTGTCAACATTGGGCCTGAGCCTACTGGACCTATCACCTTTGTGCGTGCCTTTGGACCAGGTCTTGAAAAGGGCGTGGTTGGCAAGCCATGTGACTTCACCGTGGAAACCAATGGTGCTGTTGGTGCTCTTGGTAAGTCTGCTGAATTAGCTCTACTGGAGTTGAGCTTTTGATCTTTGAACTTTGAGCTGAAAAGATTTAACAGATAATGCTAGTCATAAATGTATTGCCAATATTTTAGTCAACAGCCATTTCAATAGAAGGTTAATTTTATTGAGTAAACCACATTCTCAAAGTCCAAGATGTGAATTACGATACAATATAATGTACCTGATAAAAGAAACATCAATTGTAAGATAAGCTTTAAGTAATTGTCACAATAGTGTCATAAAGATGTAGAGATTTCAAGTTTCACCAAACCATATCCCACTGCTGCCACTACTCTGGTGAGAAAGTGATATTAGACAAAGTAATTTCATTTTTCTTCATTGGGTCTCAACAGAAAAAGAAAAAATGGATCTTTATGTCTTTCATCAGCTTGGGAATTTGGATATTATTGTATTGCTACTGGGGCTGCGTTACAGTTAAAGCCGGTATTAACTTAATTTTTTTCCTCTTTGCCGAAGACAATTCAAATACAATTTATTGTATCCTCACGACGGATAGTCAACCAGTGCATAGCCCCTCCTACCACCCATCCTCTCCTACCAGCGCTATATTTCTCTTTAGAACTATAAGCTCAAGAAAGATTACCAACAGTCCTTTTCAGGACTCCCCAATTCTCCCCTTCTCACAAAGTGCAACAGTAAGCCCACTGTATACATTTGATTTATTATCAGGTAAAGCGCAATATTAAATATTATGAAGTCATGAGAACAATAAGAGCAACAACCATTTGATTGTTTTTCCGTGATACAGGCTTTGCTATTGAGGGTCCATCACAAGCAGAGATCAAATGTAAGGATAACGGTGATGGATCATGTGAAGTCTCCTACTTCCCTACTGTTGAAGGAGAGTACGCTATCCATGTTACCTATGAGGAGGAAGATATCCCCAACAGTCCTTTCATCGCCAAGGTCACACCCAATCTTGGTGGATTTGATGCAACAAAGGTATGTGATGTATTTCATCTCTTATTCATGTCAAACAGGTCGTTGCCTGGGTGGCAGAAGGGCGTTAGTTCGAATTTCAGGTCAAAAATGAAACATTAAGCATTGTGTCCGTGTTCTCCTACAACATTTGTATTAGTCTTTTAAGTTTTAAACCAATTTTCCGGATGGAAAAAAGTTTTAATATAAAACAAATTTTTAAATGCGAATAATTTGAAAAGTAGTTTTCGAGTCGCTCGCGCGCTAACGCCCTTCTGCCAGCCGACCGACAAGGTATCAAACAGAAGTTTTAATAGAGACTGGAAGAAAAAAAAAATTGTTTTTTTTTTTTTGTACAGAACAGTATGATATCAAAAGAATATTTGGTACCGTATGTTAAATTAAGGAAAATGTATGGGATTTATCTATCTTAAAGTTAAATATCAGTTCAGACCAGGTAATGCTTCTTTTTTCTTCAATTTTTTTGTTGTATGTGTCTATAATTTGTATGGTTTACTCTGTGTAGGTGAAGGCCTTTGGTCCAGGTCTGAAGCCAGACGGTATTGAGATCAAGAAGAAGACTGAATTCACTGTAGATGTCAAGAACGCAGGCAAGGCTGAGCTGGTGATCGACATCAAGGACCAGTGGGGTAATAAGGTAGCATACGAGATCAAGGATAACAAGAATGGAACCTATACTGTCTACTACACTCCTGAACATCCTCTCAAACATACCGTGTCTATCACATGGGGTGGTGTCAGCATCCCAGAAAGCCCATTCAAGGTAAGCTCAATACACCATGGTTGTATCTTATTCTAGAGCAGAATCCTGTTGAAAATAATAAAACTACCAAGTGATGTGATTCAGAATTGGCATGCACTAAAACATTCGATTGAAACTTTGTGATTTAAACAAATTTAGATAAAAGTAAAATTAAATTATTTTGCTTCAACATTTTTATTTCTCTTTTAGTTATTCTATCTCAAATTAATCATTATTCTGGTTCTCCTAGTGTTAGTGAGGGATTGTTCATAAGTTCTATAATTGATGATGACACCAGGGGGTACACTCTCTTCAGATTCTGTTTCGATATGATTTAACACTTGTGGTGGACTATCATACTGCTCTTAAGAATTCAGAGCAATGCTTTGTCGTATTGTAAATTTTAGTTGTATCAACTCAACTGGGATGAATTTGTCACCTAATTATCAAATTGTTTGATGGTAAACTACATCAAATAGCATTAATCCACAGTTTGAGAGTTTTCATACCTTGCCATCTGCTTGAATCGTGTATTCACATATCTGTTTAATACTACCCATGTATTCAGGTATCTGTTGGAGGTGGTGTGAGCAAGGTCAAGGTGTTTGGACCTGGTGTAGAGCATGGCATGGTCAAGGCTAAGACACCAACTCACTTTACCGTCGACTGCAAGGAGGCAGGAAAAGGTAAGCTCCTGTCAACTAATCTTATCTCCTTTGGTCTTTATTGTTCTCCATAAAGAAATTATATTAACTCAGGATGATGGCTATTTTTAGTATGTTGGAACATCCAATTCTGTCATTTATCATTGATCAAGATTTTAGTTTACACCTTTGAGCATCAGTCAGTCCTTATAAAATGATCACTTGGTGAAAGCAACAGGAGAGATCTGAACTACTTTATATGTTCAGTATTTGAATGTTCAAAATACTTATAAACTTCCATTTGTATCATTCACGTTTAACACGTTTCCATGTGTTTCTGTCATTATTATATCATAAAAGTTATGTATATTATCTCGTACCTGTACAGCTCCAATCACTGTGGGCATCAAGTCTAAAGCAGGTGTCAATGGACCCAAAGAGAAGGAGATCCCAGTCCAAGTCAAAGACAACAATGATGGAACCTACGCTGCTCAGTATACCCCAGAATCACCAGGAGAATACGCCGTTGGAGTCAAGTATGGTGGCACTGAGATCCCTCAGAGCCCTATCTCTGTCAGCGTTGTTCCAGATGTAGAGGTTGGAAAGATCCAGATCACCGATCTCCAAGAAAGTGAGTTTGGTGAATTTCTGTGGGTTTGCTGTTTTATCATGCATGAAATATGTATAGTATATATTTCTGATATTTGAATTTAGTATAAAAGAGTTCAAAGAGGAGGAAGTGATGCATATTGACATCTTTTCATGAGGTGTATGATGTTATTTAGGGAAGACCTTGATAGCTTTATTTGATGTTTTCATACATTTATTTGTTCCCAACATATAATTCAGAAAACCCAACCCACTCCATTTATGTGTGAAACCTTACAAAACTTGTCCATTCCATTTATAGAAACTAATGTTGTCAAATAGAAATCATAATATAAGACATTCTAGTGTCACCAATTGTTTAAATTTGAGATGAAAAGATGAGATAAGCATCTTCATACTATTCCATTTTCACACATACCATGTGAAAGATGTTTGAAAATTCCATTATTTGAATGAGCCCTTTCCCAGCCATTATGTTTCCTTCATAGAAATACATACAAATCTTCCTCAGTACCATGTACCATATATTCAGGATTGAAATTCATTGAAGCCCCCTTGGTGTAAGACAGCATGATGTGTGACCATACAGCTCTCATAATGCATGTTTGTTTCCTTAACCTTATTGCATGACTCATCTCCAGGCCTAGATGTAGGCAAAGAAAACTCCTTTCATGTCGATACGTCTAAAGCTGGCGACGGAGAGTTGGAGGCTTTCCTCACTGGACCTGATGGACAGATCGTTCCTGTTAAGGTTGTTCCTGTTGAATCAGGTTTTGATGTCCAGTTCACACCAACAGAAGAAGGTCCACACAAGCTTGATATGAAGTATGGTGGATGTCCCATGTTGGATAAACCAATCGAACTGGAAGCCATTCCTAAAGCTGATGCTTCTAAGGTCTTGGCAGAGGGCGAAGGTCTCAAGAAAGGCTTTGTTGGCAAACCCGCTGACTTCATGATAGACATTCGCAAGGCAGGACGCGGAGGCTTGGGCGTCACCATCGAAGGACCAAGCGAGGCTGAAATCAACTGCGAAGATAACCGAGATGGAACATGCTCTGTCAACTACACCCCAGACTCAGCAGGTGTCTACAACATCAATATCCTCTTTGATGGGAAACACATTGAAGATTCTCCATTCCATGCTAAGGTGGTCGATCCATCACTTGTGAAGGCGAGTGGACCGGGTCTGACCAACGGAGCATTCATGGATTTCCCTTGCACGTTTGAGGTAGATTGTAGCGAGGCAGGACCATACTTTGATGATGAATACGATGACAAGTTCGCCCTCCCGGTCAACTGTATGGCTACTGGTCCAGATGGTGACATCTTGAAGGTGGATGTGAAGCCCTTGGAAGAAGGCATCTATGAGGTCACATACTACCCTGAGGAGGAAGGACCAGCCACTCTCAATACCATCTACTGTGGTCAACCTATCCCAAACTTCCCCAAGGAAGTCCAGGTTCAGGAACCTATCGATCTTGAGAAGATTGTGCTAGATGGAGCAGGATTGGAAAATGGTAAAGCTTGTAACTCAAGCTCTATATCAAGCTATGCTCACTTAATGCTCATCATTTCATATGATATATATATATTCCTCATATATTCACTGATTTTCCTCGCTAATTCCTCGCTTCATAATCATCACTTGTCTCTCTAGGTGACCATGTCAACCTCTGCTTTCTGATCAGTCTTCAATGTTTCTTCTGTCTTCAGTTTATTCATTCCATTTATTTCTAATATTTCAAGACTCATTTGTTGATTCTTTCCTCTTTTGTAATGATCTTTATCCATCACACCTTCTGGTTTGCATTCTTAATCATCATTATACATTTATAAAAGTGGAAGAATGGATCTGGAAATTTCAAATTTAGTCATTTTTTGTTCTGTTGTCAAAATGTATTGTGGTAATCTTTTTCTTCCTTGTAGTCAAAAGTGTTCTTAGTGAAACCTCATCCCTTGCATTCATTGTTTTCCTTGTCAGAATGTTTGCAGGATGTGTCCTCATTCTACCTTCTCACTTTGACATTAACAAGTGCAAAAAATGGGTTACATTACTTTACCTTTCAATGGGTTCAGATATCAATACAGGGTTCCCATGACACTAGCCTACTTTTAGTGATTAAAGTCAACATCTGATTAGAAAATACTTTGCTCTACAGATCGAGTTTGGAGAAGGGATAGATTTCTTGTGAATACTCTCAAATGTGAGAGCAAATCATGGTTTCACCATTGTAGTCTCTCTGTAAAGCAACACATTCTTAAAAAAGCCCAAACACATAACAAGTTCAATGAATAATTATGTTCTTGTATATTACACACCTAACTATACCAAATACCAAAGTGGAATACGGCTCCCAAGCATTATCAAACTTGTAACACTTAAGACGGAGGAATCCCTATATGTTTAGAAAAGAAATCACATTCTCCTGACAATTTCTTTTGAAAAGGCAGACATTTGAACAATGAATTACATATTACATATTGTCAAATGGAATGAAAAGTAGGTAGTTTTTAGTCTTTTCGTGAAATAACTTTCCCAATGTTTCCTTTTCAAGGAAAATTTTACTGAAGGTTAGATATAACCATGTATGTATCTCATTGTACATCACTATTTCCTACTCCATGATTAATTGTACTAACTCATTGGTTACAAAAAGTATCTAACACTTTGTTACTTATCCATGTACCCATTGTATATATGTCTGTTTGTATATCTGCATGAATTCACTTTTAGTCCTCTGTCAGTAGTCTGCATCATTTTAAATATCTTGAAATATTGCTCATTGATATGTATTATATAGTCCCACTTGTGACTATTTTCTTTGTATTACTTTGGATGTCCTAATCTCCTATTCAATTTTCTTTGCATCCTAATTTGTGCAATACCTACTTATGTGATAAACATATATTTTACTTGATGAATGAAATGTATTGGTGAAAAATTACATTCTTCTCACATTGTTAAATGAACAAGAAGCTAACATGTCCTCTACTAGATTAATACATATATAATGCCAAATTTGGTTGAGTGGAAAACAAAAATGCTTTTTGATGAGTTATATGATATTTTGTGTTTATAATGTAAATATGTATACAAAACACTCTTACTCTGCCATACCAAGGAATAATATCAATATCAATAATCCTTCGAGTAATTTTCGTTGGGAAATTGAGAAAGCTCCATGCAGAAAAATTGTGTAACTTTTATGAAGCAACTCGAGTCCACTGACTGCACGCAATGAGATATGGATTAATTTTAAGGTTTTTCATACAATCTTCTTAAATAAATCATTGTCTTAATTAACCCATGTATATGTTTTTTTGATCCTGACAGCTGTGTTCCTTGAGTGCCCAACTGATTTCAAGGTTGATGCTAAGGCTCTTGATAAACCACTGAACAAGGATCTCTTCAAGACAGAGGTGACGACCCCGTCAGGAAAGAAACTCAAACCAACCATCAAGGACAACCAAGACAAGACATTCACCTGTGCTTACACTCCTGTAGAACAAGGTAAGATCAGTCTCTGTTTGAAATCAAATCCAGAAAGTGATTAATATTGGGCCTTTACCTTTGCAACTACCAAATACTGCACATATCTAACTTGGTACCTAAAAGAAACATGTGTGCGCAACCCTGTAGGACAAGATCAAGTTCCTCTAGTTTGCAAGCAAATCAATGGAGTATTTGGCATGGGACATTTTCCTTGCAACTGAAAGTGCTACACATGTTTACATGTATCTTGTTACATGTGACCTAGCAATATGTATGGAATAGTGAACATGTTTTTATATATCACTGTTATTCTGTTACAAAAGTCAACACTGTTGTATTTGCAATAATTTTCTTGTGTTTTCTCTTGTTCCAAACAGGAACTCACAAGGTTGATGTTGCCTTTGCTGGTCAACCTCTTGGTAAGTCACCTTACACCACCGAGGCTGTCCCAGGCCACGATACATCCAAGGTGAAAGCCTATGGTCCAGGACTTCAAGCTGGTCTTACCAAGAAACCTGCTCAGTTTACCGTTGAGACCAAGAACGCTGGCAAGGGTGGCCTAGGAATCCTGATTGAAGGACCATCAGAACCTAAGATGACCTGTAAGGATAACAAGGATGGTACAGCATCTGTTGAGTATCTTCCAGTTGAACCTGGTGACTATGCTGTTCACGTCACCTTCGCTGATGAAGCCATACCAGGTAATGCTTCTCATATTCTTTTTGTTTATAATGGATGAATGCCTGAGCTTGATTAAAGATGATACAGACTATTTTGATGGTGTTACAGTTCTGGTACACAAATATTTGGTTATAGGGAAATCAAATTGGTTGTAGACCCTGAAATGACTGCAGATTGGCAAAATTGTCTCTGAAACATCTCAAACAAAACGGGCTTTGAAAAAGTGCTTCTTTTAATTACAAATAAAGTTTCTTCTTTTTGTCTACACATAATTGATAAGCTTCAAGTACAGTGAAATGGAATTTCTGTACATGTTTGTTTTCCTCCTGTTTCCTTACCTTTTTTATTATATTTCCATCAATGTCCAGGGAGTCCTTTCCGACCCTCAATCCAGGACTCTATTGATGCTAGCAAGGTGAAGGCACATGGACCAGGTCTATCTAAGGATGGAGTCAGGGCCAATGTACCTGCTAAGTTCACTGTTGATGCCACCAAGGCTGGCAAAGCTCCACTTGATGTCACTGTCATTCAGGAGAAGGGTAAGATTCTCATCACAAATCTCAACTAAAATTGCAATAGGACAATGTATAATTTAGTAAGATCCAGAAGGGCATTAGTTTTGTGTAAAAGGAGTTAATACCCTCTGGCTCCTCTCATCGGATGATATGCATGTTTACAGTACATTGTTTAGGTTCCAATTAGTTGGTAGTAATTTTGTCCGATATTTCTTTATGAGTGAAAAAGTCATAGTTTCCTTGAATAAATTCTATCAAGCAAGGTTTTAAATGTTGGGTCCAATTAAAAAAGATGAGTATTAGCAGTTATAACAACTTCTGTGAGCCCCAATAAAACATTCTTTAATCACCTTTTGACATTGTAGGTGGCCCAGAGAAGGCTAAGATCGTAGACAACAACGACGGCACCTATGATGTGACCTATGTACCCAAGACAGAAGGACGTTGTCAAGTGGACATCAAATATGACAACAAGAACATCCCCGACAGGTGAGTCAATACAATTAATTTCGACATCTTTTCAAAGAATTAATTATATAATGTGACACTTTTTGTATATTTCATATTATGTTCTAATTTTGTCAATTATGTGAATTCTTTTTTGTGAAACAAATAAACTTGAAACTTGAAGAAAGGAGATCAGATTAGATTAGTATTCTAATATTCAATAGGACTACCATTTTTTTTAAAAATAGAACTGATGGAAGAAATGAAATATATTTAGCTGCCTATTATTTGATTGAAATAAAGAAGGCAATGTTTGAGAATCAAAACAATTGTTATGAATGCCTGGTCTTGAGTGTACATGCATGGGCAGAGTACTGGAAACTATAGGGCAAGATGACAAGTCTCTGGAATCTGGTAGTTGCCATGTTTTTCTCTACAAACCAGAGGTAAAGCTATTAGTGCACTGGTAGAGGAATGAAGGAAGTGGGCACATACGTGCGGGCTAAATACACTTTCATATTTGTCTTATCACTCATCAATACACTTTTGAAAGGGTTCTGCCCCTACTCTCTATTCAGCTCTGCCTCACTTCTCATTCCTTTGTTTTAAAGAATGTCTGACAGAGTATAAATCTTCCCTCTTGTCTCTTTAGTCCCTTCAACACCAAAGTACTTCCTAAGGCTGATGCATCCAAGGTCAAGGTGGCTGGTCCAGGAGTACAGAAGACCGGAGTCTTGGCCAGTTTACCTGTGGAGTTCACTGTGGATACTAGGGAAGCCGGTGACGCAGAACTCATCATCTCTATCACTGTGAGTAGAATATATCCAAAATAATAATTCTTATGTTACCAACAGCCTTTACCAGAATGACATTCATTAGACTAGTCTTCATCATCACTATCGCTGTGAGTAGAATATATCCAAAGTAACCAAGAGCCTTCACAAGAATGACTTTCATTAGACTAATCCTAATCATCACTATCGCTGTGAGAAGTATAAATGATTCTGAATTCACTAGAATCTTTAAGAAGAATAGGTTTCAACTGAGATGGTATTTGACTTGATTTTCATCATCACAAACACTGTGAGTAGAACTTATCCAAAATGTTTATTGTTTTACTTCACTTGTATAAGTTACATTTAAGTAGACTTGAAATTGATTTATTGAAAAGTTTTTATGGTTATTTTTCATAAAGGAAGCAGTTTGTAGTATTTCAAGTTTGTTAGCCCCCAAGCTGTGTCTCTATAAGTTCAATTTAAATTGCAGTTGTGTTAAATGCATCGGAAGGTAGAATGTTATTTGGATGTTCTTCTCTCATAACCTAATATACTTTGGGAATGTCATAAGGTAGTATTGGATTAAAGGTTAAAACAATATGTGAAACCAGTGAATCAGACTGCCACAATGGAAGTGGAATCATGGTGATGCTGAAAGATTTTAGAATTGGATGATGCTAAAATTGAGCCTCAAAATACCACTTTTATTCTGCTGCACCCAGCCTTTAAATCATCAGTTTACCTTCAGATGGATGACAAATCATTCCAGCTACAATCATTCAGTAGAAACAATATCACGAGTCACAGCCTGGGTGTAGCCCTCTATAAAACAAATGTGCATTAATGATACACTCAGATCCTCTGTTGGCCACTGCCAAAATATTGAATGATCCTTCTCTAGGACCCACGTAATGCCACTTGCTGGATGGATGCTAGTGATAGTTCTTATTCGATGCTTTAGATTACCCATCTGCTTAGGTTACGTGCGTGGATGTAAGTCAGTCGGTTAAAAAAGAACTGATGCTAGAGCCTCTCAAACTCTCCTCTACCGTTGACCTAACATTAATCTATTGATCATTTATTTGGTCTTCCAGGACAAGAATGGTAAACCAGTGAAACCAGACATCAAAGACAATGGTGATGGTACCTTCACAATCTCCTACGTACCTACTGATGTGGGCCAGTACACTGTCCTTGTGACCTATGGTGGCAAGAATGTACCTGCTTCACCATTCAGTGTCAAGACCAGCCCCACAGGAGATGCCAGCAAGTGCAGTATCTTGGGTAAGAAGCCACTCTCATCTTCTTCTGTATTTTTGCTTCCATGAGAAGTCGTATTGAAAGATCTCAGAATGGAGAATATATATTTTATTCTGTTGCTCTAAGAATAGCAGAGTAAGATAGAATGTTGGCTCTATTCATTTGTACTTGACTTATAGTATTCATTTATAGGCTAACCAGGAGATGGTGAAGACCTGGACACGTCTGTTTCTGTTTGGTTGAAGGAAATGCACTTACTCAGGATTTCCATTGTATCAGTATTTCCAATTTTATCACAGTTTTTGAGGATGTTGTTAATGCTATCATCGTATATGGGATTAAATGTGGGCAAAGTTGTAGAATGTTTGATGATGTGCTGATGATGTAAGATGTATTAGTGAACATTCCAGATCATGCTTTGTTGTCAAAGGCTTTATTCTGTGACTCCTTTCTCATGCTCTCAACACTCGTAGACATGGACATCGACAAGTATTGAGCTGAATATTCATTACATGTCATGTTGTGAAAATATGATGAATGTAGTCTGTTTTTTGTGGTTTCATGTGTAGTGAAGTTCATCATTATGTGTCTCATTCTTGTAGTGTTGTGTCTTATGTGACACTATCATTGTAATCAATGACCTAGCTTAATATGTACCTGTAACTATTAGAATCAGTAAGTAGCATTACACTATGTTAGCCAGTGTTCTTGGCTCTTCAAATAGAAACTGGCTTTGACTATAGCTTAAAATATGATTCATTGACATTCAAATCATATATGGCAGGGAAAATCAAAAATTCAGAAATAGTTTAGGGATGATTCTGTACCTAAAGGCCTTCTGACCATGGTTTAAGATTATATCGTTGAAGTAACTGCTATTTTTCACAAGGTTGTCTGAAAAAACGGACATAAATGCATAAAATACACTGAAAGTGCAATTGGAATTTATCTTCCATAACATGAAGAGATAGACAGAGAGGGCCTACAAATGTTGTAAATATGAAGAATATATCATCTGCTGAGAGCATAAAGGAGTTAATTCATATACTTTTACATGGGGTATTCATCTAGCTCCCAGCAGACAATATAAAACATTTCTGCATATTGTACTACATTTATTATGTATTTGCATGGTGTTGCGGCATGTTAGCTATTTATAAACCTGTAAGATTTATATGCTGAAGAAGTAGGAATAGACAGATGATCAATACTCAAACATAGTGGATTTGCATCCATTTAATTATTTAGAAGCAATAGGGCATTAAATTTCTACTAATGCCTTTTTGTTTCTCATGACTGGCAAGAAGAACCCATGCATGGCAAGGATTCTGCATCATGCTCCAATCTGCATAATGCATTTGAGTGCTCTTTTCTACTCATATAATTTAGACAAATCTAAGCTTAATAATCATTCAATTTGGGTTTTGATTAAGAATGTACTAACTTAAACTGCCAGATGAACTTCCCTCAACTATATCAATTACATCTTCCCTTCTCTCGTGCGTCTTTACATTTTCATATTTTTTTGGTTCTCTTTGTTTGAAAGAAATGAGGAAACTTTTCCAACAAGAAGCGGCTATAGCTGATTTGAAGGATCCATATGTTTCCATCGTAAAAAAACTAAAAATATATACATAATCATTCCTGAGTAAATCCAGTCCTATTTTACTAATTATTTTGAAACTTTTCATGGAAACATAAGTTGTTCTACCTTGCTATTAATCGTGTTTTTCTTGCCGGAACATTGGGAGTGAGGATGAGAGATGGGGGAAGGGACAGGGTAGAATTTGTTTCTCGATAAGAACAAATCCAATGTTTGCCTTGCTGGTGTTCGCCTTGTGTAAAAGTTATTTCCAAAAAAATTATTTTCTATGTTGTCATCTCATCTCATTGTGTCATATTTCATTTATCAAAACTTGTACTGTCTTGTTGAAGTACCACACGTTCATCGTATTTTTTCCATATCAGTCTTCATGAATACCTTGTTCTTAATAGTATATTTAAAAGACAAGGATCAATTTTTGATGTTTGGTAAAGTGAAATGAGAGCAAAGAATGAAAGGGACATGCTGTATCCCATCTATAGGTTGTAAGAGCGGCAATTACGACATCCCAGTCAGACGTGGAAGCTTAAAGAGTACAGAGAGTAGTACCACTACCCGTACCACTACCACGCGAACCACCACCACAAGTAAGATGTCCCATACAACTCTTATCTGGCTGCTAACTCCAGAGGGCAGTCTTTTGTTCCTTCCTGCGTGGTTGTTTGAAGTGCTGACAAGCATGGTTTATTTCTGTAGTCTAGTCTTGGATGTGAAACACAGATGTGAAACAACATTTTTTCTAATAAACTGTTTTGCAAGCTGAGTATCATTAAAGAGATTTCTGATGGCATGCCAAGCATGCTGAGGCTGAGTGAAGTCTGAGCCAGACCATGATATTGGCATGCACAAAAACAAAGCTTCTACAATCAAGAAAGAGTTTTCATAGTTGATTAATGAACATAACTTCAGGCTTGATTTTTTAGTCATTAATTCATGGATATTTTATTAATCATTTCTCAGTTACTTTTTTTGGAAGTATATGAATAATAAGTCTATGAATATATATTTTCATCATCTCTTTTCTGCATGCAATATGTGAAAATAATAAAGATGAAAAAAAGGTGAAAATAAGAAAAGATGAACTTGGATGAAAAGAACAAAAAAAGAAATGATAGATATTTTTGTCATGTTTGAAGGGGACCAATGCCCCCCCAAAAAAAACAAAACAAAATTAAAATGATAATGTATATGTTGTTATAGAAGGCATAAACTCACCCTAAGCTACAAGGGACATTCACGTGGTAAATGAGGAATGAATCTAAAGGGAAACAATAATGTTAAATTTTCAGCATGCTGAATTAAAAGATATCAATTTGTTTACTCACAAGTTGCTTTACCATTATTGAGAGTTCAAATTCGATATTTGAATTAGCAGCCCGGACCTACAGAGGAAGTCATGTTTGGTGATTGCTCCCTTCCAAAGGTTTCCTTTCTTAACCACATCGGATAGGAAATGAGAAATAATGACTTTTTATGAGATTGTTGGTTAGGTAATGTTTGAAAGCATGATACAGAATAACATTGGGTTTTGATGGCATGATGTTCCAATCATATTACATCAAGTGAAGTATGCTCATACATATGTAATTCATTTAGTGTGTGATCTAATATCCATTTATATACTTTGAAGTTGCACATCAATTGTTATGACTGAATTACATGTACATGTAGCTTCTTACAAGCTCTATGGAATGAGATCTGACGGTGTATTATCAGCATTACTGAGGAAGCTAGCTCAGCCAAATTTAGAGAAAAGATACGTCCGGAACACAAAATGCAAAATAGTTAGTAAAATTGAGATAGTACATGTATTTCCCAGCTCTATATCATAACGATGTGGGTTTACCTTTGTGTGATAAAATCATTACTTTCAAAAATTCTGCATTTTTCACCCTGGACATATTTTTGTGTGACTATATAGCTACCTGCCTGCCTGCAGTGGGAATGGGGAGGATGGCTAGCAAAGAAAATCTAAAGTCTGAAAAGTGAATTAAGAAAAATCTCTACAGCTTCTCAAAGTAGCGGGCCAATTGTTAAGACACTCTGTATTGATGTGTAATACAAATAATTATGCTGCGGAATCATTCTCTTCTCAAATAAAATCAAATTATAATTTTTCTTGTGAACAAAAATAGTTATGTTCACATTAAAATGCTACAAAGTTTCAAAATATCTCTTTAAGTTTGCTCTTTCTTCAAAATTTATTCCAACTTTTTTCAGGGTATTGCTAGCTGATATTAAATATTTTTCACAACCCCTTTAAAAAAAGTTATGGTATTAAAATATTTGTTTGCATTCTGTTCATGTTTTTACATTTAGTATGACATTAAAAGATATATTCTTATGGAAATGAGTTGAACTTGTTAATGGATTTTAAAACAGCATGGAATTACGTCATTGTCTGTAGAGTATGCATAGTTTATATGTATGTACTGTAGTATTTGTCGTTGTCATAGATCTGCAAGCTAGATGTGTATTGCATGTTGAAGTGTTATTATATTTTTACCACATTTTTGTAGTAGGGGTTTTGTAATGTTCAATTACAATATTAATGAGATGATTTGTATTTCTTTTCTTTTTTCTTCCATTGTGTATTGAAGAGTAACTAACTATTTTATCTTCATGAAGGATAAATGATTATTCCTTTTGGAAATGCGTTTGTGTATAACAAATATAACATATTATATTCATATTTTTTAATTTGAATTTTAATTTTGGGTACTTTAACATTGCAAATGGTAATGATTTTCATCATAATTTTTTTGAAAAGGTTTGACAGACATTCATTAGTGAATGGTGCCAGATATTTCTGAATGAGTCATAAATAGGTCCCACTAAATTTTGATTTTATTTATCAAGATAAAATTTGATATTTCTAAACCTCCTTCCATCTTTAAGAAAGAAAAAAAAACTTTCAAAATGCATTTCAGACATTAAATACCGATATGATGCATCAGTACCTGTAAATTTCTTGTCCGAATGCTAAGATAATAATGTTAATTTGGTGTTTCTCAAACTGTAAATCTAAGACAGACAGACAGACAGACAGTCACATACAAAAGTATTGACATGTTGCTGAGTTCATCATCAAGAATTTTGGTTATAATATCTGATTAGTGAGTACATTTTATTTGGTTTTTAGGCATACATATATGCTATAAACTGACTCCATCTGCATCACACATCCAACCATATTCTCCCTTATCTTTCATATTGAGCAGAAGAGACTATCACCAAGACAGTGGTGGTTGAGGAGGAGACTGTGATCAAGGTCAACTCTCGTGATGCTGGTAAAGGTCGTGTGACCTGTACAATCACTGGTCCTAACGGTCAAGAGATACCTGATGTGAAGGTCATTGAAAATCCTGATGGAACCTTTGATATCATCTGGACCTGCCCTGCTGCAGGAAACTATGAAGTGGATCTGAGGTTTGGTGGTGTCTCTCTCACTGGAGGACCTATCACAATCTTTGTAAGTACACATCTCATATTGTATCACTTCATCTGCACTACAATCTCAAGCACCACATCAATACTCACACTTAAATCTAGAAATTCTGCTTCACTTTCAAGAATAGCGACAAATATGAATTCCAACCTTGTATGAAGTAATCATATACAAGAACATGTAGCAATATTTGAGATATACAAATTTATAAGGGAAAACAATCCTGATCACTTATTTTGGCAAGAGAATACAGATAATGTGGCATCACATAGTTCATTCAGATTTTCCTCTCTGCAACCAGTTCAGTTGGTGTGAATCTGCATCTTCATGAACAAGCCACTCCATATGAAATCATTCAAAGAAAACAAATATATTGTGTTTATGATACTGCTTTAACAAGGTAAATTGGAAGACAATAACTATGAAATGAGCATGAATTTCTCTATTCAAATGTATATTTGAGATATTTCATCTAGTTACATTAATCAGCAACTTCTGAAGGATGGAAGTTGACACCCCAAAAAACCATATATCTACATCATCGGGTGGTCTACACTGTCTATTCAGGTGTTCATTGTAATAGCTAATAAACAATATAAAAAGTACTTTCACATGTGTGAAATATCAGGAGGATCAAAAATGCACAGGGATGAAAGTGGCGTGGATGCAATTACATTCCTCAAATTGTTTTGGTCTGGGAACCAACCACACATCGGTACTTCAAAGTATTTATGAGCTATGAATAAAAATGATAGCAGATCTACCATATGACTTGTCATGGTTTATCTTCATTAATTGTAAGCAATAATACTAAGTGTATTGTTTGCTTATTTTTTTATACCTTACATTTCTACTATCATTTTGTAGAATTTCTTCTTTCCCTTTGTCAAATGTATCTAAGTCTGTATACATTTCAGTCAATCTGATTTAGTGTACTTGAAGATGTTATGAAGGTAAAGAGATAAAAAGCATGCTCCATAAAACATTCAATTTTCGATCATGTCATATTTACCGGTAGTTGGTTCATGAAATTCTTGGTTTTATATTGATTTTGTTGTAATGATTTAGAATAGACTTGGGTCCCAAATTATTTACTCAGCTCCCTATGTGTGTTGAGTATGTATGTATGATGTTATCCATGAAGTATGGTGTTGTTGAAATGTCAGGGTACTTACAGTTAACAACCCTAAGCACATGGTATTTATCAAAGCCCAGCTGATCTTCATTTATGTTGTCAAGTCCCTTTCCACCTTGTTTCAATACAAACACATCATTTTATTTACCATTAAGCCATGCAAAATATGAAGACCCAAAATATAGAAACAATACACACACAAATGTGTAAGCAAGGCAGGCATTCCACATAAAATGTTATTGCTTGTAGTCGATTGAAATGTATATTGTATCAAAAGTATACTCTTAAATACATGTATTGTAAATATTTCATCATTTTGAGATGCTATACTTCTTATTATTTCTAATTTCCATGAGAAACAAGGTTTTAAAGATGTTTGTGATCTATTCATGTAAACGAATCAATTCAAAATATTGGCAGACTTTTATGAATAGAGAATATTTCTGAATGTACCAATACTCCAGACTGTGCTCTGTAAAAGCCATTAAGCAGATAGCTCCTGCCCCCATTTAGGTCATCACTTAGTACACAGATTATTGTATTAATTAGTGACCCATATCCAAGCCCACAACATCCCTCCTGATCTTTGAGTGTCTCGTTACAATCTCTGGCTAGATCATTACCACCACTCCAACAGGATTGATTGGCTAAGGCAAACGTCAAGGTTGTTAAGATCTAATGAAAGTCATTAATGGCAGTTCATTAGTTAGTGTTGGACTGTAAACATATTTTCTCTGCCGTGGAGATGAGTGCTGTGGTGCTGTCAGACCAGGCGATATCTAGACACGTACAGACATTTCTGAACAGTTGGGCTCGGATGGAGAGAGAGAGGGAGAGTGTGTGTGCTGTAAATAGTGACTGCTTTTGTTCGAGTCTATTCAACCTTATGTTGGATGCATTGGCATGCTAGCTATGTAGTCAAGAGCACGTCACTAGGTCCATGTTAGGGCATACATCTTTAGCAACTGGACCAATAGAGACAGACAAACAGTCCAGCAAATCAAACCTGATCATTTATAATTCACTTCCAATCTCCCCAAAAGAGACTAGAAATGAAATGAAAGTGACTGTCTGTCTTGACGCTCTGTTTGTCTCCATTGAGGAAGCCATTCAATTTAAGCAGAAAATGATCTCAATCTGATGGGGGAGGTGTTACAGGAGGGGGTTACCTGTAAGGCCTTTCGTTCTGCTTCTTTGAGTGATAGGTGATGAGGGGCAAGATGCCAACCAATCTGATTATAAACTTCTCTAGTGCTACAGTGTCACTTGAGGTCATGTTGATAATTCCCTCCACCCCTTTTTTCACTACCTTCCAAGGAGCTACTCCACAAATAAGCATATGATCTTGCAGACAGCCCCCTCCCCCATTCCCTTCCACTCTCCCCCTTCATCTTCCACTCTCCCCCTTCCACTCAGTGTACTATTACAGCTGCTGGAGCTACGTGTGTTACGTTCATAGTTGCCTTAGCTATGATATCATCATCACCTTGCCATATAACTCCTATACTGATGCTTTGAAGTTTGATATTATTGTTGTGACAGTTATTATGTATTTTGTTACTGATGATAACAAAAGAACCCAACACCATGGTTGGTATGAACAGTATTCTCATCTTAGATTTATTTCCTTTTAAAATTGAAGTGAGTGGAAAAAAAAGTCTCTCAGCTTTTCATGAGCTTAAGAGGGAATCTTAAATATAGAAAGTGAACCAAAAGACATGTGTAGAAATGTTTGATAATGATATTGACAGGGTTATGATCTAAACCTTCAAATAAACATTTAGTATAATGGCCTTTATTGGTAATTTATCAGAAGCTTCAGTGTTGCTTTGATCTAACACTGATGTGAAGGTACTTTATCATTCATATGGGTTCTACCACCTATCTCCTGAGAATATGGGTTCTACCACTTATCTCCTGAGTATATGGGTTCTACCACCTATCTTCTGATAATATGGGTTCTACCACCTATCTCTTGTGAATGACAAAGAATAGATAACATTTGATGGATGGGAAACAAGTGCATCAAGAAGAGTGAGATAGGTATGAATGTTGATATATTGAATGATTGATGTGATCTAAGTCACTTTATATTTCAACATTCATCACTATGTGGAATTGCCTACAGATTTTGAAATGATTCCCCCGTGTGATATATTCCTGTGGGTTAGAGGCGGGCGGGATGGAATCTCTACGTCTAGCTGAAGCTTGACTTTTAAACACAGATGTTTAATATTAGATGACGTTGATCTGTTTATATCATCTCTGTGGGTTGTGCAGTCTGATTCCATCTGTGTAGGGTGTTAACCTAGTCCATCAATGTCAAGATTGGATGTCATTTAATGGTTTGAGATGAACTATATGTTGTAGACTAAATCACTTCCTTCCAATGAGCTCTAGCTTTAATACTTCTATGCTTTGCTTAGATCTTTGAGGAAAATAGATAGGTTTTTTATAAATTTAAAGCCTGTTTCAGAAATATCATACTTCAGACAAATGTTGACCAAATTTTCAGTTTTAGTTTGTTTTTACCGTGTTGGACTAAAATGAACATGTCTTCAGGAAATCACATTGTGTGATTCTGTGAATCGGTCTTTATATTATGAGAAAAAAAGAGGAGCCATGATTATTGTCTTCAGGAAATCACATTGTGTGATTCTGTGAATCAGTCTTTATATTATGAGAAAAAAGAGGAGCGATGATTATTATTCATCCCTTGATGCATATTTTAGTCATTCATGTTTTTTTTAAAGTCAGTAAGTCAATTTATTTGGAAATTGAAACCAGGGGGGAAGAACTATCATCTACTCATTAGAGAGAGTTTGTGGGGGATAATTTGTGTACTATAATTTGTAAATTTTTAAGTAAGCCCTTCCTGAAGTAGGAAAGTGGGAAAGAAGGAAGGTCGATGCGTTGCTCACACAGACTAGAATGGATCATAATGGTCCCATCAATGTCACCATCTTCCATTCCAGTGTGGTAGATAGGAGCAAGAAACCAATTACCAGACTCCTATGGGGCAAAAATCTTGCTCATTAGCTCTCATACCTATTACACAGGAGGGTTCCTTCTTACATCTATGCTGCCTTAAACTGATCATTGGTATACCTTAACATGAAGCAGACATGAAGAAGCTTGCCAAGATCATATGAATGTCTTGATCATATGAATGTCTTGTCAAAGTCTCTCTCAATGTGGTCTTGCATCCGGAGTAATTTAGGGTAATACTTGATTTAATTGCTCTCACAAATCTCTCAAAGTTCACCCACAAAGCTCCCATTTACTCTTGATGTTGTGAGCAATTTGACTGAGGTTAAGAGCAGATGGTAAGAGGCCTAGACTAGCTTCAAGTAATGTGTGCCGGGTTCACCCTCTTCTTAGCTTGTTATATCTATATTTATGCTCTAGAGAGGATTGGATGCTTTAAGATTAGTCATAATAAAATTATGAGAAGAATTTCACCTTGACCAAGGAACAGACATAGTTGGTGAGATGAACATGTCAGCTAAGCAATCATGTGCTCGTGAAAAAATCTTCTTGATCCTTTTGAGCATTTTCAAGTTCCAGTCTTTCCTACTGGTGCAACAATAAAATATCTTCTTGTTGATTCTATTTCTAAATCTTTCAAAAGAATAGCAAAACCTATTTATTGTTAATTTCAGTATTTAATACAAATTCTAGCAGTTTAACTTAGACTTGTTTGAAGGAATACTTTTGAGAGACATTGCTAAGTTTAGGTGGACTGTGTAGATGAGTTCTTTAGTGATTATAGACATCACTGGTAAAACAATGTTTGTTTAATTTTTAAAAATTGATTGAGACTCGACTCGGTATGATCAAGTGTTGACAGAACACAACTGAAGGATAACTATCTCTATGCAGCCTTATCTATAGCATACAATTACTGGCCCATCCTTTCAAACCAACAGATGAAATTGAATCCCCCCAGCTGCTTTACTCCCCCTCTTGTAATTGACTTTTGACTTGCACAGAATCCATACTGGATGCTGATGCAGCTGATGATAAACATAGTGGTGGGGCCCAATGCACACCACGTCAACCTAGGGTTCAAAAGAATGATTGTCCAGGGCATGGATGGAATTCTTACTAGGTCTTGAATTACCAGCTAGGTTGATAACGCCCCCAAGTGGCCATCAAGGCACCTTATTGGCTGAGGACATATATGGAGCTGGCTGCTATGCGCTCTCATAGACGTGACATTTGGCAGCCTTTATTATTGTAAGGCACAAAAGTAGGAAGGGGGGAATATATAAAATAAAAATAGAAAGGAGAGAGATGGGCAGGGACTGGTGTTGGTCCTTATGACTGGATTTGTAAACAGAGGATTACTTGTGCAAAGCAACCGCTGTTACAAACATTGGTAGATTCAGGGAGGAAACCCTATTCAGCTAGGTGCAAGTCAGTCATTGATAGGTACAGTTGAATCACACCCTATCGTATCTTATTACACTAACTGGATTTGTGTTCATCCTGGTGGCAACGTATTCCTTTCCTTTCATCGCAACTTGGTCAGCCATTTTCACCATTCCTTCCATAGCATTTTCTACTTCTCCTGCTGAATCTATTATTTGTGGATTATATTGGTATTTGGACTTTCATTCCAGGTAGGGTATATTATTTGTCTTTCCCTCCGTCAGCCTTTCATCCTAATAAAGATCTTGTCTTTTATCATTATGTAGTTCAATATATTTGTATATATATACTGTGACCTTGACTAGCAGTGTGAATCTATGTTCTTTTGTTTCATATGACAGTGTAATGCAAGGCCTACTGTAGGTCATGTTAGAACACTGTCTCATATGGAAAGGGTCACTGTTACAAGTGGTCATGAAAGACACACACGATCTAAAGTTTGGGTCCTGCATTTTTTTTTGCACAGATGAGAAAGGCATATCCTTTTAGGCCTTTTTACTTTATTAATATTAATTTTCTTGATTAGTGAATTTTTCGCATTTCTTTAAAATAATCTTGGGATTTTATTTATTTTGAAAGAGATTTTCAAATTTGTTCTAAGTTTGTTTAGTGTACCCTACCTCCAGTTCTGAATTTGTTTTTATCCTCTGTTATGTTCTTCCTTCATGTTGTCAGATTTGTTATACCTGGCATGATTTTATTTTATGGTCACTTGTGAAACCCTTATCATTTTCAAGTTTTGAATAGGGTCTGTTCTCTTCATTTATATCAGAGAAAAATAGAATTGTTCAGAAATTCCTTGTTTTATCTTCAGATAATTTCCATAAAGTTTTCTTTCAGTAATGGGTTTACAATATCTAAGTCAACCTTATACATGGTAGAATTTCTTTTTGAATATATTTTTTTTTGTGAATAGCAGAGAAAAAATTATAAAGGTATTAAGAATATATTATATTATGGTTAGCTTGCCATCAGCTGAAGATATGAACACATTAACTTCAAAATTAGTGATAAGAGTTTTTTGTCTTCCTCTCTCCCTCCCTCCCTTTTCTCTTTCTCTCTCTCTCTCTCTCTCCATCTCTCTCTCTTCCTTTATATTTCTCACTTTTTTAAAATTGTCTTGTTCATATTTTGTCTTACACTATGAACATTACTGACAAAGAAAGCGGACAAAATATACAGTTCCTCAGGAAGACAAAGGAACATCCCTTCACTGCTATTATGTAAAAATGTGTAGAACAGGTGTCATGCATATTCACCTCTTTACATAATAGCAGCAAAGGGATCTTCCTTTGTCTACCTGAGGAACTGTATATTTTGTCCGCTTTCTTTGTCCGTCATATTCATAGTGTTAGTATCTCTTTCATGATTTTGTTTCAGTCAATTTCAATTTTTTTTCTTCAGTGTTTTCCTATCTTCACTATTCACTAACTTCCAACACAAAAATGTATAATAACAAGTAAGAATGTACTCTCTTACTTTGAAAGAAGAGATGAAATGCTTCCGGAGTACTTCATCTGTTCTTATACCTATCTATTTTAAGATATGTTTACGCCCACTGATCTTCCATACCCATAAGCGAGTGATAGAGTTTCCTAATTAGCTGCCTGTCAGAGAGTCAGATATCCATGGTGTATTAATAGCTCATGCTCTCTTTGATGTACATTGGTCCATGTCGACTGCCTATAAATTCTAAATGGGAATTGTCTTGACAGTGTTTACCCGCCCGCTTCTCCCCGTCTGCATTCCATTCACGTATGAGTGCTATATTTCACAGCATGAGACGGCAGGAGATGGCATGGGATGTCAGCTAGTGGTCCGCCTAGTTTCTCTACAGACGAGCTCACTTCAAATGCCTAGATTGCTTGTCATAGCCATTCCAATTATGTGAAGATGACCATTTAATCAGGGCTATTAAATGATTTCAAGTGATTTACATCTTTGTTTTGACGGGGAAAAGTCAAAGTGCCAATTGTTTTGTCTGATTTTCTCCTGTGAAGTGATAAGAAGTCGTATAACTGTCCTCTGATGCCAGATGTTTTCACTAAACCTTATAAACATATCTAACCAAGGAGAAAAGTACTTACTTTATAAACATATCTAACCAAGGAGAAAAGTACTTACTTTATTATAAACATATCTAACCAAGGAGAAAAGTACTTACTTTATAAACATATCTAACCAAGGAGAAAAGTACTTACTTTATCATAAACATATCTAACCAAGGAGAAATGTACTTGAGAATTTATTTGGCTGTTTTGATAACACCCTAACAACCGCTTAGACTGTCAATAGGGATAGTAGAAATATCATTCCATGAAATAAGGAGTCCCACATGTAAGTAACTTCTCTCTGGATAATATCATCAAGACCTTATATCATCATCAGCAGAGTAAACTAAGTCACATTACTGAGCAAATCTCCTTTGCCTCCATCCCTTCCATTTGGTAGAGTGATGATAGATGGATCACCATAGCCTTGGATAACTCACACCTTCATAGAGACCTTTGGGGGAGCGATTGTTGCGTCAGTTGCTTCGATTTACATGCTTCAAGTAGATTGACAGTGCCATATGTTGATTTGTTCTCTTCAAACATTTGAAAAATAACAACTAGCAGGCAGGCAGATGCAGTAGTCTCTCAGCGGACTGACCTTTCTCCAGTATTCTGTGTTGGTGTAGATGGGTTGGGAATGTGAATGGTTTGGATCCAAGAATCCCAGAGGTGGAGTCCGTCCTGCCCACTATATGCCAATTATTATAATGCATTTAAATTGGTTCTTCTGCTTTTATCTCCTCTTCTCTTCTTTTTGTATGCCTTTTAATTTGAGATGCAAGCATACATCACAGTTTATAGATATCTAACTACCTTTTGTGATATACATGTTCCAAAATATCTTAACATCCAAATGATATCAATGTTAGATATGTAGCACAACAATATAAACCAGATTAAAAGCTGGTAAAAAGGGTTCTTGTTATCATATACTAGATTTTGTTTTTAGATTTCATATGGTCATTGTAAGTTATTCTGTAGGTTTGAACCGATAGAAGAGTTAAACACAGCAAGAAAAATGTTAATCGACATCTTTTTTGTTATGAACATAAATCCCTTGAAACACTGTCCATTATCCCTGTGCGAATGGAGTGACTTGCAATGAATTGCAATAAAACCATTCTAACGGTATTGATGCCTATCATCTGTGGTATTCACATAATCCTGCATCAGATTTAGATTTTGTCTTTTTGTTTATCTTGTCAGATGTACCAAAGTAACTAAGACGTACCATAAAGGTACTTATTCATATGGGGACATCTGATGCTGAACAATTTCAATATGCTGAAAATGAAATACATCACCTTAGAAATTCTAATGTTTCATCCTGGGTAGCAATTACTGTTATTAAATATCAACTCTTTTGATAAACTTTCTAATTCTACCTGATCCTTGTGTTAATAGAGGTACTTGTAAATGAGTAACAAGTATTCCTCATTATCTGGCATTCATTTAAACTGAATAGTAAAGGGAAGGGACCTATTAAGATGAAAGATCATTGTATAATGCATTTTACAAAGTATCTGAAGTGAATCATGTTGTATAACGAGTTACAAACCCTCATTCTCTGCCACGGATATGTTTTAATAGAACACACACACTCACCAACACCTACATGTACTTTATAATTACTTGGATTCATTTCATGAGGTATTCAGACACCACCCCCTCAAATGAAACTGATATCAACCGACCAACCCTCGAAACACATCATCATATCTAAGATAAACTGCTCTAGACACATGTCCTCAGGGAGTGTAAATTGATCGCATTGTCTCATTAGTTCTTTTCAATGTCAATTAATTCAAATAAGAATTGTTTAAAGGGCTTCCCCTTACCATTTGTCAGTGTGCCCCTGTGCTTCATTGATATGATTTACAGGACGGTCTTGTTACTTCATCATTCAAGGCTTCAGTAATTACGACCGGTCTTGGCAAGTGTTAATTGTTCGCAATCAAGTAGGATACATACTGTCACAGTAAGAGACAAGGGGGTATAATATTGATATGATACATGTTACTATTAAAGTACCAGCTTCAGAAGGTAGTATGGATAAGTCAATTATGTGCTGCCATTGAAAAGAAAGAAAGAAAGGGAGTCGGTATGATGGATGTAAGCCTTAAAATAACATGTTACATTAGAGAGCTATTTGTAACTACTCCAGATTACTGCTTGGATTTGATGTGGATTGGAAATCCTATCTGGTGAAAAACATGTCAGCGACATCTGAACACTAAATAAAATCAAATGCTTGAAAGCATTATTCAGGCAGTGAAGGCAAAATGTTGCAAGACTATGTCAAATTTGTATATGAAGCTCATATTAAAGTAATTGGACCTTGCTGGATTTCTAGAAGTTTTGAAGTGTAAGGTTTAGTTTTGTCTCTTTATTTGTTGTGATTGGAAGTGATTGAGATTGGTAAGGCATCCATTACGGCCTACAACTGTCATCTGCAAAGGCTTCAGTCAAGTGAGATTTTCATGAAATGCAGCTAGGAGAATGTTGATGATTGTCGATATTAAATATTTCTCCCTGAGAAGAAACAGCTCTCGCAATATTAAAGACTTAGGCCTACAGGTCATGTCCATAAAATTGTACATCGTGCAAAATATACATAAGGTACACCAAATATGCCATATATACATATACTACAATATACAACAAACCCTGATGTTATTTTCAGGAAATTATAAATTATGACATTGTATTTGAACTATACTAACAAGCCAACTGAATTCCAATCCTTTTGCCTCAGAACTCCTTGTAGAGTGGTAAAGTGTGAAGTCATCAAAAATCTTTTTTTAGAATTTCTATTAAAAAAACCATTATGAGCCAGAGCATATAACACTGAGTTCCTATAGGAAATATATTCATTCAGATGGTCATATCTCAGCCAATACTTAACATATTCAATTGGTTTTTGATATTTGGACATTATTTTTGATGCTCTTTTGGGAAATGAAGAAAAAATTGAGAAATTCTAAAAATAGATTTGTATGATGCAACAGCTCTGGTACTCTATTGCATGTACGATTCTCCACCCATTCAATGGATCTGGACAAATAAGAGGTCCTGTACTCTTGATTAATTATCAGCTGTGATGGCCAGATGGTAGAAATTACCTTGATCATTATTTCCCTTCTTAGTCTTCTTCTACTGAGTCTAATTTGAGTCTGTTCACAACATTCAACCTGTTAAACTACATTGACAACCAGTGATAACCTAACTATTGAAGCTATGAACTAAATGATGTATATTGTATTTCCTAGGCTCAACCAGGACCCCCAGAGGACTTGATTCAACCAGAAAGTATCCAGGCTGTACAATCTGCCCCAGTACAGTCCCTACAGCCGTCCAATATGCCTGTAGATGCTTGTAGACCTCTGGACTTGGTCATCCCTGTGATTGGTGCAGGCTTGGGATGTATCTCAGGTAGGAATACCCCTAATATGCAAATCATCTGTAATTCGGCAATATTGCTGCAAATCTTGATTTTAAAAAATTAATTAAAAAATTCATCAATGAAATGAAATGAGACACCTCCCAGTCCAATTCTGTGGGTATACAGCCCACTGCTGCCACCTAAATTTATGAGCTAAGTAACTGCACAATGTCATACATAGCATCGTAAGTTAAGTAATAATGACTAAGGGTAACAATTAGTGTCATTATAGTATGCTGGGGATATTGAAGATTTTTAAGTGCTCCCCCAAATTTGTGATTCAATTATCTTTTGATAACCCCTAGCATAAATCTGCTCTTTAGTGTATTAATGCATGGCAATCTTTGAAACCTCGACACTCCTCAAGATCTTTACATAACCTCCAATTTGATTGACTAGGTGAGGTCAAGACACCATCTGGCCGTAAGGAAACACCAGTTATCATTGAGAACAAGGATGGTACCATTACGGTCAAGTATTCACCAACGGAGACTGGACGTCATGAGCTAGCTATCAAGTACAATGGAAAGGATGTACCAGGTATGAACAACTTCTGATTTTCATGTGCAATGTACCTGCAGTTTAAGTTCCTTTGATAAGTGTTTATACCATTGGAACATCAGCATTGCTTATTTGATTTGATAGATTGATTTATTTCTGTTTGGTTTTCTTTTTCTTTTGCATTTTTACAAATATATAACAAACAAAACATAGCAAATTTTACACATTTCAAAAGAATATAATGTCGAAAATAAAGTAACTAATCAAAAACATCAAACAGGAGGGTTGACAAAGTAAGCAAAGCTTGATATCATGACTACCCTCAATGGATACATAATTATTAATTGTATGATAATTAGTTTAATGCAAAAACATATGATAGAAAGTTTTACTCAGTAATATGAATTTAATATTCAATTTCGAATCAGCAATATTCAGAGCTTTTTAATTTTCATGGTGCTTAAAACTATTTTTAAAGTCTTGTCTTCTGCAAAACACACTTCAATTTTGTCCTGTTTTGTTTGTCCACCTTGCAGGCAGTCCATTCCACTTCCATGTTGATGAGTTGAAGAGTGGTAATGTGACAGCCTATGGTACCGGTCTTACCCATGGTATCAGCAATGAGCAATGTCACTTCATCATCAATACCAAGGATGCTGGTGCAGGTAAGAGTCTAGCAACATGTAACCTATGATAACCATGTGGTCCAATAGTAACGCTATGGGAATATCTGACAAAAATCAGTAATTAATGGGTTAAATTTCTTAAATCATGGTTTAATTCACTTGCCCTTAACCCTAGTGGTTAATTTTTGTTTATAACACACACTTTTAGTAGAGTCCTATTAGAGATACCTTAGGCTTTGATTTCATTTGGAGTAACATTTGCAAGTCATTGAAAGGAAATAGGAGAATGTTGATGAAATGGAATTATTTGAAGTAACATTTAGATTGGCAATTCAGGTTAGAGCAGGCAAGTATCAAAAGAACATTATTACTGAGGAACAGATCTTGCTCCATTTCACGGGGTGATATTAAATTTCAAGCTTCGATAGCTGGATTTTCTGAAATATTGTATCTAAAGCATGTTTTGATGTGAGTGAACATGGTAATAGAATTTTCAATGGCCAGACATGTCAATTTGTACAACTTCACCCGAGTATTTTTTATTAAGAGACAGATGGTGAGTGAAACATTTCTTAGCTCAGAATGATGAATATTGCTATGTTATGATGTGCTTTGTTTCAGGTGGTTTGGCCCTTGCTATTGAGGGACCTTCAAAGGCTGAGATCAAATGCGTAGATAACAAGGATGGTACATGCAGTGTTACTTACTTCCCTACTAAGCCTGGACAGTATGACATTGTCGTCAAGTTTGCTGATAAGCACATCCCAGGCAGTCCTTTCTCTGCTCAGGTCGTTGGTACGACACCGTCTCTTGTTTTCATTTATATTGTAACACTATCACTGTCGGGTACAACCCTATTGTATGGCATTGAATAATTACACGTTACTAAGAGAAACATCAAATTAATTATTATTATTCTTATAATTTCTTTATTGCAACGAAAACTTGAGGTTGGATTTCAAATGCTTGTATACCCAATTAGTGAAATAAGCATTAAAACAGTGCATCATGTTGGTTACACAATACATATACAAATTGACATTTAAGCATCCTGGAAGAGAAACGTAATAATAATTAGAATTAAACAAACAATTATTTCATGACAATGCGGAAGTATTAGATAGAATGGATAGTGAGTGATGTGAGGGTCTCTTTGTTCTTTTTACAGACAAGTCCGGTAGCAGGATGTCGATTGGCACACCTAGCGATGTACCTCTGAAGATTACTGAGTCCGATCTCAGTCAACTCACAGGCAGTATCCGTACACCTTCCAAGCATGAAGAACCATGTGCTCTCAAACGTCTCAATAATGGAAACATTGGTAAGCAATCGAGCAATCTCATGGTCGAAAGTATAATATATGAAACATGAAGAACCATGTGCTCAAACGTCTTAATAATGGAAACATTGGTAAGCATTCCCATGGTGGAAAGTATGATATATGAAATTGAACCGTGGAGATACAGGCGTGTTTGTGCAAAGAAGGAAAGTGTTTGTCCAAGAAGATGATTAATCAAAAGAGATATTCCTATGTTAAAGATGAACTCTGCTTTGGAGCAGTAGATTTTGAGTATGTATTCTTCAATAGCACTGTCTGTGTGACGGTATGATAATATAAAGCAAAGATCCTCATCTCTCCTTCTATCTTTCCTGGTCTAGGTATCACGTTTACTCCCAAGGAGATTGGTGAGCATCTAGTGAGTGTAAAGAAGAGGGGACAACACATCCCTAGCAGCCCCTTCAAGATCATCGTAGGAGCTCAAGAGGTCGGTGATGCTTCCAAGGTCAAGGTCACAGGTCGTGGTATCAAAGAAGCCCAAGCAGGTCAAATGGCTCAATTCTTGGTCGATACTAGGAATGCTGGTAAGCTTGATTACTGTCTGCTCTCATTCCTATAGATTTAATACAGGAATCCCCTGGTTCATGTAGGTAATTTGTTAACTGGTATCATCGCAAAACATTCCATTTTCTTCAGGTGAAAACAGACTAACAATGATTCTTGTATGAAGCGCATTGAGATAGGGGTCTATTATATTCATTACTAGCAGTAGCTACATTTTCAGAAATCGTGATAAATTCATGAAAAGAGATCACCTTGTATTCTTAGTTTTCCAAAGGGATGACGACAATTATTGCACACTAGGACATTTTGTTGATTAATTAGCATTTATCGTATTCATTTTATAAACTCCCTTTTTCTATGCATGGTATACAACTTCTGACTATTATTGCTGGTGTGTTTGTGTTTGACTGGTGGCAGGTTATGGAGGTCTTGGTGTATCTATCGAGGGACCAAGCAAAGCAGATATTAACTGTGAGGATAATGGTGATGGTACCTGCCTTGTTACCTTCACACCCACTGAGCCAGGGACATACAATGTCAACGTACACTATGCTGATCAACTAGTACCAGGTAACTAAGAAGGACCACTGGTTACTTACAGCACTAAGTCAGAAATATAGTAGCCACTTCAGTAACAATTTTGTAGGATTATTTATTGTTCCTATAGTCCTTTGTATGTTTTGCTTTTACATGTAAATGGTACAATACATTCAATTCAATTCAATTAAATAAAAAAAATGAGTATACGGTGGGCAATTATATACCTACATGTGAAGGTTCAGTTGAGAAGTTGTTATACAGTAGGCTTGCAGTAAGTTATTGTGATTTTAAAAAATATACGTTTGGCACCCACATTTATTTGGTTTAGTTCAGTCTGAAAGTTATTTTAAGGAAATATCTCTGTACTATTATAAATCTTTGTTACCTGATATCAACAAATTAAGAAATGTTTTAGTTATGTCTCCTGTAAGAATACTTTTGGAAATGTATTATTTCCACTCTATGACTTGAACTGATGATGTGTGTATTGTTTTGCAGGGAGTCCGTTCCAGGTTGCAGTACAAGGAGATTCAACAGAGTTGCCTCTGATCAGAGAAACCTTGGTCAGACCTACTAAGGCTACTCCAGTATCCAACGTTGGTAGTGAATGTGAACTCACAGTCAAGATCCCAGGTAAGCATGACTGCCTAGTTCCTGTGTATGCATACATTACCGTGCCTTGAAGACCTGTCTGTGTGTAATAATGCACATATATCGCAGAGATTAAAACTTATGTTAGGCACCTATACCTATATAATAATCCCTTTCTTGGTTTCTTACTCTATGACCAATATCCTAAAAAGAACCTTTGATAGTTTGACTTCTTATGTTAGAAATACGCATGAGAAGCCCTCTGTGTGAATAAAGTTTAAAATGAAGTACCTTTGTATTTTTAGTCCAGAATATGATAAAGTATGTGTATGGGATTTTTCACATGCAGTATAGAAAGATTAAGCTGTGTTGAGAAAGACAATTTGTGGAGATAAAATGTCAGGTCACAATTTCTTTTCACACTTGTCTTTCACCATTTCACAACTATTACTTATTAATTGATGATTTTGATGTTGAGAAAGAATGATAAAATGGCCTTTGACTGACTGTGATTGTGATTACACAGGCACGGATCCACTGGACATGACTGCACAGGTGACTAACCCTGCTGGACGTACAGTAGATGCTGAGATCATGGACAGACCTGACTGCAAATACTGTGTCAAGTTTGTTCCTGCTATGGAGGGTGTACATACAGTCAGTGTCAAGAACAAAGGCTTGCATGTCCCAGGTACGTAATTCATTCTCTCTTTGGTTGTAGGACTCTTTTATCTGTCTTTAGTAGTAATATTATGTTTGCCTGTATACATGTAATATTATGCCATGCGCTTTACATTCTGATGTATACAAGTGCTATATACATGTATGAATCCATTATTATGTCTATTATTTTTTTCTTCGTAAAATCTGTGAAAATGTGTCAGTTAATGAGACTTTAGAGCAACATGATTTTAATTGGTATAATATGTTTATAAACATTTGTATGACTTGAATCTTATTTTTAGATAATTTCTTTTCATTTATGTAATAAGTGTGTCACAGTACTGACGTATTTGTTTGGAAATGTTTGTATTTTTGCAAATCATTATTCTCAACTGTTCATGTACACTCATCTTGTACATACACAACAGTGTAACCAAGAAAATCTAATGTATATCTAAAATTTGGTTCATGTATTTATCTATAATTCTTCACTATTTAATTCATTTTTGTGTTTGTCCGTGGTTGCAGGAAGTCCATTCATGTTCACAGTTGGTCCATTCGGTGAAGGTGGAGCACACAAGGTCCATGCTGGAGGTTCAGGACTAGAGCGAGGAGAGGTCAAACAACCAGGTAAGACCAGGTCCAGTAATATTACTCTCAAATTCATCACTCAACATCGGTTTGAATTTTAAGAGAATGAAGTTCAAGCACAGGATATATGTTTTGTAGAATAGACCTGTCTTGGTTTTTTTCTTTCTGTAACATTGAAATTGTGCCAATACTTAAGTTTTGTAATAAATGAGCTATCCTCTTGATTTGATTTGATTGGTAGCTGAGTTCACGGTCTGGACTCGAGAAGCTGGTCCAGGAAAGTTGGGCATCACAGTATCTGGTCCAGCCAAGGCTCCAATCAACTTTGTGGATAACAAGGATGGTTCATACTTGGTCTCCTATTTACCAACTGTACCAGGTAGGTTGGTCATAGATTATATAGCCAGCCCCCCCCCCCCCACCTCCACCACCCTTAACCTCTCCCAATTCTCCTAAGTAGGTACTTGATAGGTTACATAGTGCCCAGACCCTTGTTAAAAATGTCTTAAAGGAGCTACACAAAGAGAATTTACTAACAACTCATAATTAAACAAATTACATATGGATGGAAAGATTTTCTCTTGAAAAACACGAACATTTTGCTGTGAAATCATATAGATATCATGGAAAGGCGTAAAAATGCAATTTTTCAAGACCCTCCTTAGACCCCCGAACGCCCCTGAACGTAAGTCAAACACACAAGCGTAGCGAGCTCTAAATAGTGACTTCACACACTGGACGAACAGCTCAGTGCTGTGTATTAGTCTGCAGCTAGCCAGCCGTGTCCAGTATGTGACGTCACAAATATTGACGCTCTACAAAGGACCGCTGAAGGTAGAAAATCTGGATCTCAAAACAAACATTTTTGAGAGTTGATTACTGCGGGCCCCAAACATATTTTAAAGAGAAGAGTTGTTGTATTTTGATCGGCAAGGCTTCCCCTTCGCAATGATATGAGTTTTGCATCAATTCAAAACACTTTTGATTCTTCGTGTGGCTACTTTGATACTTTAAGAGTTGGGGTTTTCTTATTGAAATCAGTGACATACAGCCCCCTTTTTTCAACATCTTGCAAGTTGGTCTTTGATAGGTTACATGGCCCTCCCTCTCCCTTGGATGACGATGAGTACCAGTATGGTTTATACTTGCTTTCATATATATATGCACAGTAGCAGATAGGGCTTGAGATATATTAATTATTAGTTCCTCCTGAGGCTCCTCTGCAAAGTTGTACTTTTGCTTAATGATGATCACTGATATACATAATCCATTTCTCTATTTCTAATGCTCATTTTAACTGACTCTTCAAAATGATTTGTGTCCATAATGAATTGTTTCTATCATAAATACTATAATTGTATTAGGGTAATTGTTTCTCTACATCCACTGTACATGTAGTCACGTTATGAGAGTGGTTCTACTTTATTTTTCCTCTGCTTTTCAGGTGAATACGTGGTTGATATCAAGTTTAATGACAGGCCCATCCCAGACAGTCCTTACAGGCCTTTTGTTGTACCACCCCTCGGTGAGGCAAGGAGATGCAGTGTATCCAGTATCCAGGTCAGTCTTTCTCCTATCCTCTCCTTCTTTATCTCCTCCTCTACCTGCCTCAGATTCTTCCATTTCTAAGTTCTCCCTTCTCCTATATCTCCCTTTTCTTCATTTCCTACCTCTCAGAAGTATTGTAGATATGTATCAATGTTTTTCATCCTTCAAAATGTCTCTGATTGGATAGCTGTATTTCAGTTTCCACAAGTTCAATTCTGCATCTACCTAAGCAAGATTGGTAGACACTCGGTGGTAGGACTTATATTTGTTTCCTCAACTTCAGAAGAAAAAAATATTGCAACCGTGTATTGACTAGCTACATTCAAATTAATCATAACAAATTGTTGTAACTCCCAAGGATTGAATTGATGTGTTATATAATGCTTTACCTCTGCAGGAACATGGTATCAAGATCAACCATCCAGCCTCATTCGTGATTCAACTCAATGGTGCTAAAGGTCATTTGAAAGCAAAGTGTAAATCACCATCTGGAGCTGAGATTGATTGTGTTATCACAGAGATTGATGAAGGTGAGTTGTCTGTCATGGCAATCTATCTTTTACTCTCAATCACAACAATCAATCTTAAAATCAAATTAAGAAGTGATAAAACCATAGTAGCCATGGAATATTAAAGCATAGGTTCAAGTGCCTTTAATAGTTGATGTATTACCAAGAACAAACAATTTGAGCTCAAATATTCAATTTTCTTGTCTGCTTGGGTTTATAATGAGCTTGATACTAACATATGTCATCTTTTGAATGTTTTACAGAGAATTATGCTGTGCGTTTCCTACCGACTGAGAATGGAATCCACAGTGTGGAAGTATTCTTCAAGGATTCTCCGATCCCAGGTAGTCCTTTCAGGCTGAGGGTTGGTACAGTAGAGGAAGTAGGAGATCCTGGATATGTTCATGCTTATGGAGAAGGATTGGAGAGAGGAAAGACAGGTCAGTTTCTCTCTTATATATTTGTATTTTGTTTAATGATTATCAGCAATTCTTGAAAACTGCATGATGAATATAATTTATGGTATTCACTGGGGTCTATTTATTCATTAGACTGTCATGCACATTTTTTCCAAACTGTTAATATTGGAAGTATTATCAGGAAAGAAAGTGGGAGGTTTAAACGTATATATACAAAACATTAAATTGGTGATGATTTGCTACTCTATTAAATGTTAAGATTTGAATATGCACAAGTATACAACACCAACTTTACAGTGACTGCTTCATGCTAAGTTAGTGAAATAACAAGTTCAAGAGAAACCAACTGATACGTGAAGTACCTGTTAACTACTCTGTAGATTTCTTATGATCTATTTAAGTCTCTATATCCTCAAATGTTTTATGATTGTTTTATCAGGAGATAAGTGTGAGTTCATCGTCAACACCTGTGGAGCTGGAGCGGGTACCTTGGGTATCCAGATTGATGGTCCATCTAAGGTCAAGTTAGATGTGACTGAGATTGGTGAAGGATACAAGTGTGTCTACGTCCCAACGCATCCTGGAGAATACATGATTACTATCAAGTATGGTGGACCCACTCATATCACTGGAAGTCCTTTCATGGCTAAGATTACTGGTAAGCTAGGGCTCTTCAACCTCACATTCATTCGTCAATGAATTGAAATTTAGTGTGTCACAAACTAGAGGGTTTTTTCTGTTTTATTGTACATGTTTATGTTTTGTTGTTAAGAAAGATCGAGGCACATTACACAATATGCACATGTAGAAATAGCAATTTAATGTTTTGACTGCTTTTATCATGGAAGTCCATTTACTTGTTGTTCCAGTACATAAAAATTGCTCATATTTGCAACACATGGTCAGGTGCAGTATCATATTTTCCCCTTCATTATCTTGAATTATCAAACTAAGAAAAAGCATGTATCCTTATAGTAGTAGATTACGTTGTGATGTAGTACGAGAATAGCGACATCCAATAGTATCTATGTTTGATCATTGTTTAGGATCTGCAAAGGGAGGCAAGGCAGGCAGCGTTGAAACTGCCCAAGTCATGGTAGAAACCATCGTCAAGACAACCACCACAACAGGTTTCCAAGCTCCAGTCTTTACTTCCGATGCTAGCAAGATTGTTTCTAGTGGAATGGGTCTCAAGAAATCATTCTTGAACAAGAAGAGTCAGTTCCAGGTCAACTGCTCAGATGCAGGTTAGTTATTTCTACTCTCTCTTTTTATCTTTTTTTAAAATTACCGGTACATCATAGGTAAATGTCAAATATATATCTTTTAAAAATATCACAATATGACTTGGTTTTTACAACATGTCGTTGAAATCAGTAATTATGTACAGAATTCATATTGAATATGTGTTAGATTAAAAGTCAGATGATTTAGTTATCACTTCGAAAGAAAATGTTACACATTCTGAGGGCATTCTGGTATTCTTTTGATAAAATTTATCATATGATTATGATACAGTTAGTGAATCAAATTTTACAATGAATATATATTTCATAATAAGCTTATATTTTGTGGCAGGTACTTGTAGATCATAATATAATTGTCTGTATTGTTTGTTTTGTTTCAGGTAATAACATGTTGATTGTAGGTATCGCTGGTCCCAAGACACCTTGTGAAGAGATTCATGTCAAACACACCTTCGGTCAGCGTTACACAGTAACCTACCTTCTCAAAGAGAAGGGTAACTATGTGTTGATAGTCAAATGGGGAGATGATCACATACCAGGCAGTCCATTCAGCCTTCAATGTGCTTAGATGAGTGATCAAGATATGATCAGAGCAATGTGAGATCGCATCTCAGCTCGGGGCCGGGCTTGGGGGCTCCGACCTCCGAACACATCATCAACTTCTTCCTCGCGTTACATATGCAAGACATGCACCCGGCGTATTGAAGCTTCATGTACCTGCACATGTCTAAAGAAGGTTTTATTTTAAAGCTCCAGTATGGGAGGATGATAATTATCAAGAAGAAAAAAAGGAAAACTGCCAGATGTTCTGTGTTCTTGTTGATGAGATGGAAATTAATAGATATTTCTTTTCTTTTCCACCATTGGGTGCATTATATATGTCACTGAGAAAATGAGTTGTGGAATCTTACATCGAGTAGCAAGTACGAGCTATTGCTTATGATTATGTTCTAAAATCAATTCTATTTTTCTTCCAGCTCATTTTGTCAATCTTTTAGCTTCCAACATTGAATGTTTAGTGATTACGGTATATGAAATTGTTACATGACCTACTAGATACATGTATGACTGCAGCAATTATTCATGTTTATTGCAACCATGTTTACAAGGGATACTATTTTATTTTGTTATGATCGACTTACAAACTTATCCCAATATATCATTTTGGGGCAATGGTGATTAATAATTATTAATATAAGGTGTAGTACATATGAATATTGATAAGAAGACTGATATTAATCCCTCTTTAAAATGACTAATGTAGATATTTACAATGTAAAATGAAAGATTTTGTTTGCAGAGTGAAGTAGTCTTCAAAAGAGTGGTTTTGAAATAGTTTAACAATGCACATAGCGAAACATAATTTTAGTTTAGGATCTAGCCATATAAATCATGATGGCCGGTGATGTAGACATTGGTCTAATGTCTTGATATGAGTTCAATGAGGTGGATATAAGTATCGCCAAAATACACAACTCACTTTAACAAATTGATGGAAAGAATTTCATACTTAGATTATTTTAGCAGGTTTGATGAAACCCAAAGCTACTCGAGTTGCCTGAAGAAAAGATATGAACTGCAAAAATGATGAACTTTTTCATAATGACACTGCTAAGCAGAGAAATTTGTATTTTTTCAGTATTCTGAATCTGAGTTCCACTTTTATCCTAATACTATTACTGATATTGTATTCATATTTGTATAACTTTTGATAATTGATAAATTGTAATAATAACAGTAGTAGTATAACTCAACTCGAGCATAATTTATTGTAAGTAATGATCATGAATATGTTTATTTTGCATATCTCCAGAGATATTGATCTTTTACTTAATTATTAGTTTTGATACAAAATATATCTGCCTAAATAATTATCAATATTGTGAATCTTGACTTCACAAAATCATAGTTATGATGGAAGATGAATTTGCAACTTACTATGTATATATACATGTGAATCATACATTGAGAAAAGATGGTCCTTGCAAAGAACCAGTTAAGAATGTGATTGTGATTGCGATATTAATGAAATGTATTGGAAATGGTGTTGATTATGATGTGTTATATTTTTGTCGTACATGCATACCGTATTTCATGTTTGGTTTCAGTGTTTTTTCACTTTTTTAATTTTCTTTTTTTATCATTTGGGATATGCTTTGGAACTCAGTACTACCTGTATTTGTAGCACTTAATTCTAGGTGTTCAGTTTAATATTAGGGGAACAGTTGTCTTCCTAGGTGTTTAGTTTAATAGTAGGGGAACAGTAAGTTGTCTTGTAGCAAAAGATAGTTTAGAAGATACAAAGCAATAAGAACTTATAGACATGTTTATATGGTATGTGTGACTACTGTCAAGTTAATTTGTCTGTGTGAGGTGTAATTTTTTTTTTACAATTCATCTCTAAAAACAAAAATAATAACATTGTGCAAAATATCTCCATATTGTTGTATTGGAAGTATCATTTTTGTTAAGTAGTATAGATGGCTGAAAAGAGTGATTACTTGCTATTTGTGTAGATTTTTTTTTTACTGTGAATATATATTAAAACAGCATTAATATTATTGAATTTTATTACAAAGCACAGTTTCTTTTTTTTTTGGTATGTAATTGTTATTATGTAGAACAAAATGCAATGCTTGTGAATTAGAATTCATGCAATTGACAGAAATAAAATTATGTATAACCTTAGATTCTTTATGCTAAAATTGTCATATATAGTGAAGCATTACTTATTTAGTTATACAACAGTAATAAAAATTTAGCATTATTTAGCTGGTTTGTAGAATTTATGTGAAACTACATATTCTAATTGTTGCAGTAAGATTTATTTGCCACATTGTTAACAGTGAAATAGAAAGCTATTGTGGGGATATATAAAATGGAAAATAAATTCTCTGTATGACATGGGTTTGAATTAATCATTGGTGATACTAAGGTATAGCCCAAGCAATGGGTAAAAATGCATTAAAAGGGATTATGGAGCTTTGAAACTGTAGACTGAAGTGTCTCTGTCTTTGTTTTACATTTTTGATGTGAATGAACCTGTGCTTATAGGCATATTCAACTGGCAATGTGTTATTTATTAGCTTGTTGACATTTTGTTCATTTGTGGTAACAAAAACTACTCATGCTAAACAAGGGATTTTAATAAAATAAGTCGGTGGAATGATATAAGCAGATACATGCTCGAGAGAGAGATTCCCAGTTGAATATGCACCATTTCTTTGGATTGAGCAAGAAGTTACTAGCTAGTAACTTCTTGGATTGAGTGAATACTTTTTATGTACATACTCTTTGAAGGATGAAAACATTTAACAGTTCAGGGTTCAAAGTAAAAGGCATGCAGTAAAACATCACCTAGATGGGGAGAAAGAAAGATAGTGAGAGGGTGGGGGAGAGAGAATGAAAAAGACAAATATTGGAGATGATGGAAAGGCAGTGATATGGAAGAAAGAGGAGGAGAGATGAGGGAAAAGGGAGACGGATGTGAGAGAGAGGGTGATATGGAAGGAAGAGAGGTTTGGGATGATTTGGAAGAAAGGGAGACAGTTGTGAGAAAGAGTGTGATTTGGAAGAAAGAGTGACAGATGTGAGAGGGGGGGGGGAGAATGGAAAGACAAATATTGAGATGATGGAAAGGCAGGTGATATGGAAGAAAGAGGAGGAGAGATGAGGGAAAAGG
>JAVYIG010009025.1:0-82858 GCA_035222895.1 Strongylocentrotus droebachiensis
TCATATTTTAGAGTGCTTGTCTAGCACTGTACATGACATTGTACTGGTCAGACAATCATATTTTAGAGTGCTTGTCTAGCACTGTACATGACATTGTACTGGTCAGACAATCATATTTTAGAGTGCTTGTCTAGCACTGTACATGACATTGTACTGGTCAGACAATCATATTTTAGAGTGCTTGTCTAGCACTGTACATGACATTGTACTGGTCAGACAATCATATTTTAGAGTGCTTGTCTAGCACTGTACATGACATTGTACTGGTCAGACAATCATATTTTAGAGTGCTTGTCTAGTCTACAATGGGGCCCAGGAGAGGATAGGGTGGATGAGGGCATGGTGAGAGAGAGAGGGGTTTGTTTTCTCATGATGTGATGTGTTGTTGGGTCTGAGGCTGAGCTGGGATTTCATCTATTTCAGTCGCCATGACTCATTGAAGACGTGGAAGAGATGATGCCCTCCCTGTTCCTCTGTCTGTTCCCCTGCTCTCTCTTCCCCTGCTCTCTCTTCCCCTGCTCTCTCTTCCCCTGCTCTCTCTCTCTCTCCCTCTGTGTCTCACTGTCTGTCTCTCTCTCTCCCTGTCTCTCACTCTCTACCTCTCTCTTTACCTCTCTCTCTTTCCCTCTCTTTCTCTCTCTTTTCCTCTCTTTCTCTATCTTTATCTCCTTAACCAAATATCTGTCTCAATCTAATTCAATTCAAATTAAAAAAAAAGTTTATTAGACAACATGTTGTTCAACAATGAGCTGAATGTTATAATTACCGTATTTGCCGGCGTATAGGCCGCAGTATTTTTGGAAGAGAAAATATCAAAAAGTCGGGGTGCGGCCTACATGTATGCGGCGAAAGAGTAATTTGTTTTTATTTATTTGTTTATTTTTTTAGTTTCGATTTATGGCGCTATGCCTGGCAATGTCTCCCAGCTCAGTAATCAGTGTGTTGACTCACCACTCGAAAACTACAACAACACTAAAATTTGTCTGTCATCTTGGTTTGAAAGTAATCTTTCTAATAGATCTCAATATGTAGTTTATAATAATAATTCCTCAATTTTTTTTTATATACCAAATGGTGTACCACAAGGTTCTATCCTAGGACCTAGTACTCTATTGTTTTTAATTCACATTAATGATCTTACACATTCTTCTAAAAACGACAATGTTACTATTATTTGTGACAAGTTTACAAGCACAAATCAGCGCCGGGTTTTTGGCAACAAAACAACAACAACAACCAACAACAAAAATAAAAACGATTTTTTTTTTTTTTTTTTTTTTTTTTTTTTTTTTTTTTTTTTTTTTTTTTTTTTTTTAAATGTCAAAATCGGAGGTGCGGCCTATACGGCGCTGCGGCCTTATCGCCGGCAAATACTGTATACGGATAAAGTACACTATCAAAAATCTGGAAATTTTATATTACCAATAAAATTGAATAGACTAGTAACTCTTTCTGGTATGTTACATGTACCTATCATGTGCTCATGAATATTCATTCTCAGAGTTCCACGCAGGCATTCTGGAAACCAGGGAAAACCTGGAAAAGGGTTCCCATTTTTTTTTTCCAGTCAGGGAAAAGTTAGGGAATAGTTAGGGAATTCGAAGAAAAAAAGTGCCCCCCAAAAAAGAAGAGCCCCAAATGAAAGAACATTTTACATTAGTCTGTCTTCTTATAAATTAGGCCCGAGTCAATCCGTTTAACCGACGGTTATCCGACCGCATTCATCAAAACCGTTTGGCATTTCTTGCTCCGTTTAACCGTTATTTGTATACATTTTGGAATGTGCTAATAGCCAGTGATAAAGATAATCAAAGAAACGGCAGTGTAATGTTACACCCTGGCCGCTGTGCGCCAGCTTTCTAGCAGCAGTAATCTCCATGAATGAATTTGTAAACAATAAAACAACCAACCCCCTTATCTCTTTTTTCACCCTCTTTATTCCCTTCTCTCTGCAATGTGTTCATCGCTCATGTACCTTTTCTTATTACTGTACTCTCTCATGTCCCTGCATGCCTGGTCCATGCAGGGACATGCTAGACCATACATGCTCTCTCAGTCACACACACATGTACACACAAACCTCCGGCGCTCAAATACACTGTACATACACACAGATAGAGAGCTCATGCTTATCACATGCACACATGTGGGCGTGGCTTCTTGACCTCCCACTGAACTGGGTACAGTGAAAGCACGCACGGTCACCAACCTGTAATTTATGCTTGTATCAAACTCCACCCACATAGCTAGAGAACCTTCCTGATTGGTCACTAACTTGGATCAGCTCATTGCAGGGTGTGTCTTAGGTGTGTGTGATACACACTTCCACATAATTTCATATGGCAATGATACATGCAGGGAGCTCTCTCCATGACCACGTGCAAACATTGCATTGCAAAGGCATATATAAACACGTCACAGATCAAGCTATCTTCACAGAGTAACTTTGCAAGGTTAATCATGATATGAGATTCAGATGAGGAATAATAAGACATGTTTTATGTTGTTCATTACTGGTCTCTGTTTATCAGGATGACCCAATTTGTACCATAGTCCGGCTCGGAATGCTCAGCCTGACAGTCTGAAGACCAGCAGGGTTCCGAGCTACAGCACTATTACAAATACTGTATTTTCACTTTTTCAGATTATTATTAAACGGTTAAACGAAACCGCCCGTATACTTTTAACGGTTATCCGTTTAGCACAAAAACCGTAATGACTCAGGCTTATTATAAATTAAACATTTTGTCCGCATGACCTATCACCTGTACATTGTATCAGCTTTTTAGTGTTTGAAATGCCTGCTCTAATGAGTCTGCAACCTTGAAAATATCAGTGAAAAAATTCAGAGAGAAATCAGGGAATTTTCTTTACATTAAGATATGCCGGAAACTCTTCATTCATGTTCATTATATGGTTATACCAAGTTTTGTGGTTGACATTTGTCAGTTTTGGCAGCCCTCTTTATCAATTTACACTGTACAAAGTTGTTCGCTCGTCATTGTTTGCTCATGATGATGTGATAATAGGATTTGGTCTAGATGTAGGCTGGGATTACCTCTACATGTACATATGTACATGTACATGTAGGTATTTCAGTCACCATGACTCATTCAGATAATGTGGAAGAGATGCCCTCCCTGTTCCTCTGTTCCCCTGTTCCTCTGTTTGTACCCCCTCTTTCCTTTTCTATATTTGTCCATCTGTCTGTCTCCCCTACCCCCCCCCCCCCCTTCCCCCCCCCCTTCCCCACCCCCCCCCCCCCCCTTCCCCACCTCTCTCTCTGTCTGTTACGCTACTCAAACAGTTTGCTCTATTGAGCATTATTCATTCATTCAATTCATTCATTTTTTATTGCATTTGAGAGCTTAAAAACAACAGTGAAAAGTGACAAGATATGATACAGTACTGGTATACACCATGTATTTTGTATATCTCACCCTCTCTCTCTCTCTCTCTCTCTCTCTCTCCCCTCCCTCTCTCTCTCTCGGTCTGTCTGGTATGCTGCCCAGACAGTCTTTGCTCTATTGAGCATTATTCATTCAATCATTCATTTTTTATTTCACTTGACAGCACAAAAACAGCAGTGAAAAGTGACAAGGTACATGTATAGTATGATACATGTACAGTGCATGTATGCCTACATTAGGAAGAAAATGTATGCACAGAAATTATAATTTTGCTGAAGTACAATGTACATGTACATGTACATGTACCTGTACTGTAGGTGCATGTATGAAACAACACAGCAGAGTCTTTTGTGAGACGCTAACCCTGTACATGTACATGTACAGTGTTTATTGTAAAAATACATTTTCAATAATTTTACACAGAAATATGCAAGTTTAAACAGATCTTAAAAGTTTTTTTGTATTGAAATGTTCTTTTTTAATTTTATTAGTCACTTCAAGGTACGTTGATAAATTTGACAAATGATTCACACACCAATGAAAATGAACATTTGATTACATAATGCAGTGAACATTACACAGCTTTAACATATCAAATATCTTTCTTCACTTATCTGACAATGGATATCCACTGGGCCATGCCTTGCCACCTGCTGTCATGGGCAGCTTTTTTATCATTACGTATTATATAGCAAATTAGCAATGCCTAGATTTGCCGGTATTTACATTTTATGACTGTTCAGATTTTTATTGCCACCATTGTCCCTACCTAATTGTCACTGACTTGTTTAGTAAATTGGAAATGTACATGTACGAATACTGTAATATTTGTAAAGCGCTTAGAGACATTTGTATTAAGCGCTACATGTACAGTGTATATAAAAGCTAAATATTATTATATTATTCATGATGATGATGATGATGATGATGATGAAGTACGTTTGTGCCTCCACAAATTGATGTAAATGTGTATTTACTGTACATGTACACTATACATGTACAGTTGTATTAATGTGCAATTTATATAACGAGTACAATTTGTACATCAGGGCCCCATTTCACAAAACCTGCCATCAGTGACAAATGACAGTTTTTGTTATAAGCTACTGAAATCCTTGCTTCTGATTGGTTATCAGCAGATTTGTCACTGATTTTTGTCATTTTTCATTGAAAAAAGGCTTTGTGAAACAGGTCCTAGTTGTATATTTGTATCCTGGTTGAGGTGAAATCAGTGTAATTTATTTGCCTCATCTTGTGGCTTGATGGAGTTAAGAGGAAGAAAAACAGGATTTCCTGTCAGATAAAATTTTAACCACAAAAAAAGAAGAAGCTGAACCTCATATCTCTACAGTGTACAAAGTTGTAAATGTGTTGTAAGGTCAGAAATATAAATTCCACATGTACATGTATGTACATACATGTATGTCCATGTTTATAACTGAAAAGTATTTGTTATGTGCTGATGATGTAGATTAGCCCTACATGTACATGTACTGTACATGTTCCCTTGTTCAAGGGAAAGGCCAACATTAATAATAGCAAGTATTTGTAGGGATTGAAACTTCAGAGAAACAGATTGGGTGAATGATTTAACTAAATGACTGAAATGTGATTAAACTAAAAGAGATATGATTTATTTTTAATTGATTTACATGTAAATTAAAATTTGCAAATTGTAAATTGTAAATGAAAAACAAATGTGTGAAATATTATGTCGGGCAACTCTCCAGTTTGCCCCCCCAAATTACATCCAAGACAAATATACAAGTATGCCAAAAAACAGTTTTCTATGTTGTATATTTCATTGTACTAAGCATTTTTATCTATTTAACTATACTTACCGTATTTGCCGGCGTAAAGGCCGCACCGCCGTATAGGCCGCACCCCCGATTTTGACATTTAAAAAAAAAAAAAAAAAAAAAAAAAAAAAAAAAAAAAAAAAAAAAAAATCGTTTTTTTTGTTTTTGTTGGTTGTTGTTGTTGTTTTGTTGTCGAAAACCCACGCGGGGAAGGACCTTCATTTAACATCGAGGTGCAGTTAAAGGCGCTGATTTGTGCTTGTGAACTTGTCACAAAATAATAGTAACAATGTCGTTTTTAGAAGAATGTGTAAGATCATTAATGTGAATTAAAAACAAAAGAGTACTAGGTCCTAGGATAGTACCTTGTGGAACACCATTTGTTATATAAAAAAAATTGAGGAATTATTATTATAAACTACATATTGAGATCTATTAGAAAGATTACTTTCAAACCAAGATGACAGACAAATTTTAGTGTTGTTGTAGTTTCCGAGTGGTGAGTCAACACTGATTACTGAGCTGGGAGACATTGCCAGGCATAGCGCCATAAATCAAAACTAAAAAAAAAAAAAAAAAAAAAAAAAAAAAAACTTTTTTTTACTCTTTCGCCGCATAGGCCGCACCCCGACTTTTTGATATTTTTTCTTCCATAAATACTGCGGCCTATACGCCGGCAAATACGGTATACAAACTATACAAAAATTATGTTCTTATTTATTTTTGAATTCTAAATTGGAAGATATTTTACACATACACCATGCCTCGACTTCTTTCCACAATTTATCCTGAGGATATTGTATACCTGGAAAATCTTGTGAGAGAAAATGAAAGTTTACAATAAAATCTGTATTTTCCCTCATCTCGTTTCAGATCTGTCGAAAAACAAGCTGAGTGAGCTGCCCTGTGAGCTATGTTGTTATACAGCATTACAAAGAATAACGTGTTATAACAATGTCATCAGAGTGGTACCTGAAGAAATCGTCAATCTCATGTCTTTATCATATCTCAATTTAAGGTGAGTGAAACAGTTCATGATCTTGAGTTTGCATTTTAAAAGGAATTAAGACTAGGCAGGCGCACTGATACTGTTTTAAGTTTTTGATGGTATTGATTATTCGCTTAAAAAGCGTTTAGATGCTGTACCTCTGGCATCGTATGGTACGCTTGAAAAGAGCGCTTAAAGTTGAACACCCCCTTATAGATCCTGTACAGAATGGCTTCCCTGTCTACAGTGGCCACTTTCTACTGCATTTTTCCCTTGGTGGCCTCAATAGACAGGTTTGATTACAAGTACTGTACATGTACTTTGAATCTCAATTCAAACTCCTTTTTTTTCTTGTGTGAATTACCCACTGTACTTACCGTACTTGCCGGCGTAAAGGCCGCACCCCCGCATAGGCCGCACCCCCAACTTTGACATTTCGTAGAGAAAAAAAAAAAAAAAAAAAGGGGGGGAAAAAAAAAAGGAAAAAAAAAAAAAACGGACCAAAGAAAATAATTGTAATTTTCCCGTAGAACTCTATTTCTCCTACAAACTAATACCAAAATTATCAATAATTTTATAAATTTACAGGAAGTTTACCTAAAAAATGATCGTAATTTAGCAAATCTTCATCGATTTTTAGGCAGATTAGCACATTCATGGGACACTAGAGGGCGCTTCGCATGCATACAGAAACCTGAATGGCCAACCTATCGCAGGGTGGAAGCATGGTGGAAGGATTTATTTTTTTGTATAATGTTATCCGGTCTTACCCCTATCGTACCGTCAAATGGAGAAAATAAACAAGCTTTTGTATTGTTATTAGAGATCTACCGAGGTTAGTTTGTCGCTTTAATTAATTAGATAGTCTCAATTATAATTCAGAATTATCTTACTGAAAAGTTAATGCACCTGTCAATTGTATGACCCACCCCATGAACCCCGGGGATGGTGCGTCACTTGTCTAATGTGCGTCAGATTTTACTATACCATGACGCACATATGCGGCAAAACTATGACGAACTTCAGGCTACCAATGACGGTGGCTCGGTCAAAATTATGACGCACCAGTTGTTGATTTTGACTGTCATTTTGACGCACATTCGACATGGTCGAAATGATACAGAACGTGTTTTTCCTGATTTGCGATCGGGGTCTAATCTCATTTCCAGGCACGAGCACTCGTTTGTTGTTGCAATACCGTTCCCCCACCTGCACCGTGCATGGCACAATGTTTTCTGTTTTCTAGTAGACATCTACGATAGATCTACTGGGATGGTGGTTCAGGGCTTTGCCATAAAATGCCCTTGTTTTTATATAATATTCCCTTTTCTGAAATCTATCATTAATACGCTCTAGATCTATTATCAAAATCAAAGTAAAATACAGAATACGTACGATCGGATTTGTTTCATATTTCTTCAAGTCTTTTTAATGCGCGCGATGGTGATGCACAGCGCTAGCGGTACGTCACTTGAATCTCACACTCATCACATGGATGAGTTTGTTTCGCTGCACTGCACAATGTCTGGCTTTTACATACACATTTCAAGGCACGTAAGATGCTGCGAACGTAAAAGCGCATTTAAAACGCTGCTTACTTCAGTCCGATCACTACGTATTGAACCCACAGAAAACCAACCGCATGGCGATCTGCGATACATGTGCTTTCCTATGCGAAAAAATTGTTTGTAGCTTGTCGAGTGCTGAGCTGAAAGTTAGTAGTACAAATTTAAGTGCCAATTACAAATCAATTTGAAGATCGTATTATAAGTATGATCGTAAGTAATAGTACTAGCGGCCGTGAATACACTGTACTTTATTCAGTGACGCACCTATGTAAAGTGACTGACATCGACACACCCCACCGTCAATATTGTGACTGACCATAGGAGTAAAATGACGGTACCCTGAGTCACACCTTGATGGTAAATGACCCAACCATGACGCACCTTCCCCGGGGTTCATGGGGTGGGTCATACAATTGACAGGTGCATAACAACACCGATGATTGCGCTCTGTGCATCTCCGAAGGTGCGTTGGATTTGTTAGCAACTCCAGCCCCGTAGCTCCCCACCACAGAGTGTGTGAGTAAGGTACCAAAATCATACCTTACTCACACACTCTGTGGTGGGGAGCTACGGGGCTGGAGTTGCTAACAAATCCAACGCACCTTCGGAGATGCACAGCGTGCAATCATCGGTGTTCTTAAGGACATTTTTACAACTTTACAAGTACGAGTTTCTGGTCAGTTTTCTTCTTATTTCTTTGGTTGCACAACGATTAAAAAGATAACTTCTTCAAATTTGCTGCTGACGTGGTTCAGAAAAGATCTTGTCCGATGTGTTTTCAAGTCAATTTTGTTAATATATTTTGTTGTATGAAGTTGCCTACAAATAATGGACATGCTGTTTTGACTTGCGATTTTTACTCTTTCGGCGTAAAGGCCGCACCCCGACTTTTTGATATTTTCTCTTCCAAAAATACTGCGGCCTTTACGCCGGCAAATGGGTCATTTCACGTTAAGTGTACACTTTTTTTCTCACTAGGGGTTAAAAATGAAAATTGTTGTTAGAGCAAAAGATGCACAGATTCTGAAAGTTTGGGGTATATGTCAGAAATGTGTAAAATTATAGAGCGTCAAGTCCATGTTTACATATAGAAATATTCGATTGAAATACAGTAACAAAAATAGGCGTTTGGAGAGGACATTTTGTTTAACAAAGAACACATCAGCTTTATTATACCTGTAAATGGTATACACATAGTTTTCTGTACTTTTATATGCCTTTTTATACTTATCAGATGTTGATGCACTTATTTCCTATTCACTTAAGCCATATTTTGCCATAAAATTAGTGTATTTTATAGGAAACTGAATTATGGGGAGGTTGAATTTATTTAATGACATGAGAATTTCTTGTCCTTCTTCTTATATAGACTTCAAATTTGGTATACAGTGTTGCATTTATGTCTAAATTATTTGATGCTGTGTAAAAAAAAACAAGTGAATGCAAGTTTTAATCAAATATGAGCTTCCAAACTTAATTCATTGACGTGTTTTGGAGAGGACATTTGTTTAACAACAAATCTTAGCAATATGAACTCTTATTATATTAGTTGATATGTAAATTGCTATGCATCATTCATTTCTAACATTTCTGTAAGAACATGGCAATAGATTATTGGAACATTATATGAGCCAAGTGACATATATTGGAGAGGATAAACTTCAAATTATTCACCATCATTACAACTCCAACTTTATCTCAGAATATATGGCGTGAAAGTTTTGTTATTCATACATTGTTTCATGTTATTTAAACAGTATTTTAAAATAAAAACAATACTGATATTGTCTATTGATACACCAGTTTTTATATACAAGTCTTATTATTTATTTTTCTATAATCCAAACTCTCAAAGAGTGACTCGTTGATATACATTGTATGTTATGGAGAGGACACTTTGTTTAACAGTGACATCTGAATGTTTAAATGCAATTTACTTTTTTTGTAATCAATACATTCACCAGTCTTTATTTTTGATTTTCATATACCAAGTTAGATAACGCAATATAAGGTAGGAAATGTCCCGATACCATGCATATTGTCAATTAAACTAGTATTTATAGTGAGTAATAAGCAAAAAAAAACATCTTACTTTAAATTCCTGCAAAAACAATATGAGAATATAGGTTAGGTTTCCATAATTGTTGGTATAACTGATCAGAAAGTCCTAACTGATAAATGAATAACAGGTACTGTAACAAGTTACTTGCTTGTCTTTAAAACCGTTCTATTTCTCAACAGTAACAAGACACTTCTTGTCTTTAACAACTTTTTTTTCTTAACAGATAACAAGGCACTTGCTTGTCTTTAACACAGTTCTTTTTTAAACAGATAACAAAACAATTGTCTTTAACAACTTTTTTTTCTTCACAGATAACAAGGCACTTGCTTGCAGCAAGTGAAAACGATTTCGTTTAATAACATTATGGAAATGCAAGCATTTAATTAAACAAACAGAACTTTTTTTTAATTCCTGGCTCATTTTTCCTGATTAAGGTTTCATATAAAGAGGTAGAAAATGAAATTTCTAGAAATGTGATTTTCTCTTTGAAATTCAGATACAGTTCGCCAAATGATTTTTTTTTGGTAACCCTTTCTTCAAATTGTTTTAAAGCGCTCGTGTGTTAAATTTGCAACATGTGAATCAAATGAAAGAAGGGGATCTCAGCTTTACAAATATGTGTCATTTATTAATTATAATTGAGATTAAGATATGATAAAACATCAACAATTCAAAGTTTCGTTTTTTCTCGAACGCACTTTATTTGTAAAGGTTGAGAACTGTTGAGAACTGATTTTTCTATAAACAATTGTTCGTGATGCGAAACGGTTACCATGCGAAACGGTGCGAAGCTCTACACACAGACAGCGTATTGCTCTGATTGGCTGTATGCAAATGAGTGCATACTGTACTGGGATCTGGGACTCTCGATCGTGGACCTGGGAAAACAAATTACTGTAGTTGTAGTTTGATAATTCCAATCAGAATAGTGAGACGTATAAATAGTCCTCTCCCACATTCACCTAAAATTACGTTCGCCTCAAATCTAAATCGGTCCTTGTGAATTAATATTAGTACTCAAGGACAACAAGACGGTACTTCAACGGGGGAATGAAATTCAAAATCATCATTCCGTTCACGATTTCATTTGATATTTCTTCCTTTTATTAATGCCGTACCATAAATTCTGCCATTTCGTTTTCCCTTCGTTCTTTCTATACAACAGTGCAGTTCGAGGGGCAAGGCAGGTGCGCTAGTAGGTTAGTAGACCCTATCGAAGCTAGCGCAGAGGTGCAACAAGAGGGCCGGCAATAAGCCCTATCGGACCCAGGCGCAGGTGCGATAAGTGCAATAAGTGCAATAAGCCCTATCGGACCCAGGCGCAGCTATCGCACTAGCCTTTTGACAAGGCCTCGTGACTCTAAGCGGCTGAGATGAGTCTAGATACCCGGAGTGAACGCGCGACCGAGTGACGGAACGTCACGAGGCCTTTTTGAAAGTGGGTTTCACTGCTCTGCATGAATTATTCATAGATACATATTAGCATGCCAATACGCCTACTTTGGATTTATTGACCAATCAGAACGGCGATCTCCCAGTTGGCTTCGTTCGTGATTCGTTCCATGTAGAGGTCAGTGGTCTTAGCACGTACGTAATAGTTCATAGCATGTAGGTCCATGTTCGCACTACGTAGAGTTTACTGTGTGTGTGTGTGTGATGGATATGCTGACGTCGTGCGAGGATACGTTCGCTGATTGAACGCTCCATTTTCTGGAGCGAATTCCAGTCGGAAACAAGGGTTAACATAAGAAATCCAAATCAGATTGATAAAGGCCACTAGGATGGGCTCCTCGCTCTCGCGTTCACTTGGGTTTTTTGCGATTAGTCTCGTTTTAGTCGCTCGGCGTCTATCAGACAAGTGGCCTTGTTTAAAGGCTACTATCGCACCTGTGTGCGATAAGTGCAATAATGGGCCTTTTAACGCGCACCTGCGTTTACTGCGCTAAACGTTACAGCGAACGTATAGTTTATTTTGATGGATACTGTATATGGGGCAAAGGTCAGAGGATTTGTTTTCCCTACTTGAAGTGCCTGGTTAAAAAAATGTGTCCTCTCCTTAACAACCTAATGGCAAACATTATATTGCTACCAGGGTGGTAAATGATTGCAATGATCAGTAGATTTTGTCAGTTACACACTTACAAATATTGCACTTTAAAATGTATTTAATATCAGACTATGTTGTGAGAATATTTCTGTCTTTGCATTCAGAAATTACCCAATTACATAGAGGAATTAATGAAAATCAATACCAAAATAAAATTGTAGCTGTTGACATGATATTTAATGAATTCTTATACTGAGTGGAACAACATATCAATGTTTTCTTACATGAAGGAAGTGATTATACTATAAAAAAATAATTGTTTCTGTACATTGTTAACAATGGGTAACTCTGTTATGGAGAGGACATTCAGTTTAACATTGCATTAGTGTGAGATACTGACCATCTATAGATATGTAGATGGAAAATCACATTTCATGATATTAAATGGAGGCATATTATTATTGTATACCAGTGCCATAGATAGTGCAAGCCTCAGTGCTTTAATATATGAAGAAAATACCTGTTATGGAGAGGACACACTTTTAACGGAAAATAAAGTCATCAAATTAACCAAGCAATAAAATATATATCACATATTTTGTTCATTGATTTGAGACATGTCCTCATTTTCAAACATTCTGAAGATTATTTAAATAGAGTTTAGGCCCATATATATCATTTTAAGTCACTGCTGCTGGCCTCAATGTTATGGAGAGGACATGTTTTTTAATTTTAACGGAAAAGATGACTTTTACAAAAATATTCATCATTTTCACATTTATTGGTCAAATTTGGTCAAATAAGTTTTATGATGTTACATAGTGGCTGTGCTGACACTAAAACATTAAAATTTTACACAACTCTCAATAGATTCATGTAAGATATCAATGAACATTATCAAAATTATGAAATGAGAATCCCTTTTCCGTTAAAAATGCACTAAAAATGCTGAAATTAACAGAAATAATGTTTGCAGTGTTATGAAAATTGAACTGTAGGTTGCTGTTGATAAGGTCCATCAAATAAAATGGCCAACATAAAATAATAATTGTTTAAAAGATGCCAAAATGGGGAAAACCCCATTTTTCAAAAAGTGTACACTTAACGTGAAATGACCCAAATACGGTATGTGTATTGTAATAATTATTACCTCAGTCATAGGATTCAATTGCTAATCTGCATATGAGAGTGCGTACTCTCCACTCCCTGGGGAATATTCCAGCCAGGCGCCATTTTACAAGTGCACACATGCCAATCCAACCACATTAGCGCTCCATTCCTACCGGGTACCTATTTAACACCTGGGTGGAGAGTGGCAAATGTAGATTAATGTCTTGCTGAAGGGCATATGGTGTTGTGGTGGGACTCGAACATCGAACCATGTGATTCACAGTCTGGTGACATATATCCATTAGAATGTTATACATTTATTTTCCTCATGTGAATGGGCCCTGCTGTACAAAAAGAGACGTCATATCCCCCTGGTGTCTGATCCAACACTGAACTTGGTTTCCTTCTCCCATGTCTCGTTTTCAAGCTCCCGGGAATTATTCCACCAGACTCTGAAAACATGTTTTGCAGGAAAGGAAAACCAAACAGTTATCTGCGGCATGTCCAGTTGCCATATTTAGAATTGCATGTGATTGCATGAGTACCATGACTTTGGACGTGGACACATGATCAAAGCCAACAGCTTCTGTTGAAGGCCATAAAGGTGTTCAATGTTCACTCATTATTTCACGGCTAGAGTTTCATATTTAATGCCCTTTTAGCTCACAGCTAGTGCTCAGCAGACAATATGTGAATGTGATCTACCACAATCTGTACATGTGCATGTAAGAAATACCTACCAACAAGAACTAAACCAACAAAAAGCTTAAAAATTGATATTGAGAAGAAAAAAAAAGATTTATACATGTTTTTTTTCTGGGAAAGACTACAGTGTATTATTATTTCCTTTCAAAACAAAACTAGTGTACCAGTCCACGATAGGTTCATTAGATTTTTAGGATGATTTAGCTCTGTTTTTTCACATAATTTTACTCATTAAAAAATAGTTAGATGATGGACATCCGCCAATCAGAAACTTATAGTTTATACAGGAACCTTCTGTCCATCCTGTTCATGTACCTGGTAGGCCTACTTGTATCTGGTACAGTAGATTAGTTTACAATTATGTTTCATATATAAAGGTCAGTTTCTGCAAAGAGTTGGTTGGTTATTCCAAAGGTTGTTTACTTTCACACAAGGAGGCAATCCACAACATGGGATATTTTATTGATTTAAAAGTGAAACAAAAATGACTTTGACCCGTTCTCACTCACTTTGAAAGTGGTCTTAGTTAGACCGCTCCAGAGGAACGGGTCTTGAGGAACAGTTTGCGAGCGTTCACACTCCGAGCAGTTTTTTATGGCTTAAACCGCTCCACGAGTCAAAGTGGTCTTGTTGCTATGCCAGCTCAGGTCAGCAGGTCAATTTTTTCGCGCGCGGAATACAAACCGTATGTACCGTACTACATGTTTCGCACCGAAGGTCACTAGCTCACTTCCGATCAAAGTACGCTTTCCGTTCACATTGCACGTTAGAGCGCTCCAAACCGCTCTTAATAAGACCCGCTCCTCAAGACCACCTCGGAAGGTGGTCTTCTGGAGCGGTCCAGAAGTCCACTTCCTGGACCACTTTGACCGTTCTCACTCACCTAAGAACCGCTCCTGAGGAACGGGTCTTAGTTAGAGCGCTCCAGAGCGCTCCAACGAAGTGAGTGAGAACGGGGTCTTTGTTAAAAATAAGGTAAGCATCTATCACAGGTGTGTTTACGTACAGGTGCAACAGACCTGGGCCCTGGGGATAAACAATCTTTGTTATGAATTTGTGTTTATATGGTAAAACTTTACTTGTTTGCTTTGGAAAGTGCAGGCTTTGACCTTTAGCTCATCAGCATGGATTTTTTGTCAAGCTGTGTCCTCACAATCCAGGGGGTTCAAGGCAATTTTTGTCAATAGAATTACATTGTACTGTACGTACATGTACATGTAAGTGTACATGGGGCCCTAAATGCAGGTCAAAAAGATCAAATACTTCATAATGCATACATGTAGGGTCAACTGTTACCTGTAGCTGGTAGTGATACAGGTGTACATGTATTTAAAATATACAGGTTGTTGATAATAATGATGACAGTAATGTTGATGAATAATAATGATGATGATGATGGTGATATGATACTGATAATGATGATGGTAATGATGATCATAATAATAATAAATATGATATTCATAATGATAATGATAATAATAATAACGATAATAATAATCACTAATTATGATAAAAAATGATTATAATTTTATTGACAATAGTGATAAATGATATTAATAATATAAGTAATATAAATAACAATAATAGTTAGTAATCACTAATTATAATTAAAAAAAATATAATTATATTGACAATAGTGATAAATGATGATGGATGGCGATAATCCCACAATTCTTCTTAAATATTGAAGTCAATGGGAACGCAACTTCACCTTGCCACTTGGTAGAGAGAACATATACCTGCAAGTTAATTGGATGTTTACCCAATAAGCCGTCCCTAAATTAGATTGCATTCCTTATTATCAGGGGCTATCAGACAGACGCTTGGCCCTCGGGCAAAGCCAAAGGAGTCTACTTGTACTCTTTCCATACCACATTTGCATTTGGTACCACGATCAGAACAAGAATTCATGCAAAGTTGCAAATGTGTAGAAATGTAGGTCTTCTTTTACTGTCAAACTTCATGTTTAAAGGGATAGTTGAGTTCTGTTTTCAGACCGCAAATGCCTTCAAAGTGCATGGTTATTGCTCTTATCATCTATGACATTTCTAGTGCCCTTTTAAAACCTAAAATTGCTACAGGTATGAAGGTAATTTTAGACCCCCAAATGTGTGAAATTTAGCCAATATGATCATACCAATTCAACTCCACTTTCAACAAAATATGGTGACTGTTAATTAATTAATTAATAATAAAAAAACATTGGCCGGCTGGTTGGGCTTAATATAACCAACACGAAAATGCCAAGAAAAAAACCAACATCAACATTAATTGGCTGAAATACAACGTAAAAGGAGCTATTTTCTTTTTTCAACAGCTTTTTCAAATTATCAAATATTTGTGGTGGTACACAAATATTAGAAATCGTTATATTTATGGATATTTCAGCCGTCTCTGAACCGATTTTGATCAAACAAAGATGATTTTGTCATTTAAATTGTACATGTACTGTATGTTCCCTTCATATTTGACACTATTTTGTGTAGTGCCCTCTGCAACAGAACTCAACTATCCCTTTAACACCAGGCCTCTCTCTACCTCTCAAGAAGTGATACATGTACATGTACATCCCTCATCCTCTCACACATTTCTTGTGAGGATATACATGTACCCCTTACAGTCTGTACAGATTTCTATGAAATTGCAGCATGTACATTATTCAAATTTTACTTGATTTATCACATGCAATGCCAAAAATAGTTTAGTTTTAATAGTGCTTTCACATACTGTACAAACCTGGATAACATTAACAGTACCGGTAGATTATATCTTGCTCCTAGTTTTTACACTTGTCGTGTACATGTACATTCAGGCTCTATAAAGTGCTTTACAACTGAATTATTCATACCCCTTGTAAAAGGTTGTTGTGTTTTTCATAACTCAAGAATGAAAGGTGGATCCATTGAATTAGGGCCTGTGCTGAATGCTATATGTTACACTAGCTCTCAAGAAAATATATCACAACAAATCAATTTTTCACATACCCTTGTACATTGTACTTAAACAAATGACAAAACTTGGTAAGGGTATGAATAATTTAGTTGTTGATTGTACATGTACAGTAGTATACAATTAAGTAACAAGTCTAGAGTCTAGACCAATCTACTATACTGCGTATGAACACTACCCTGATACGATGATGCATGCCATGTATTAATTAAAATTCTGGACTGGAATATATACTGTACTTCCAATATACAAGTTGCTGTACTCTGGATATATATATCCACCTAGTCTTGGCCCCTTCTAATTAAATGTTGCCTAAATAAATGGCTCATTGGATATGACAGCATTGGCTCCTATTTATAAGCTGGCTGGCTGGCTGGCTTACTTCTTTTTTGTTTTTTTAATTTCCTGAACAACTGTATGATAACATTTAAACAGGGAATTAATCATGTAGGTCATGTACATTAAAGACACGGTACAGATACATTATGTGCGTAAATTAATATCAAGGCCTTTACGTTTATACCTCAAGTGTTGTTCTGAAATAGAACACAATCTATGGTGACTTACATGTGTACCTTTCCATTTTGAATACACTGTATTAGTTTTGTAAATGTGCCCCCTTTCGTAAAAATAGAAAGATATGAAATAAAAATGTATTATGATTAGATTAATAAAAATCAATTGAAATATCAGGAGATTGAACAACATTTTCCTTTTATACCAATGGACCAAGTACAAATGTACAGAAACATCCTTCCCCTTTTTTTGTTTCATTAACATTTTTTTTATTAGGGGTGGGGGAGGAGGGGGGGGGGGAGGGTTTATCCGCAAGGGAGAAGGCCTTGCTATTTAAAAGTGAAATGTTTAGGCCTACATTGAACTCTTACAGAGTACATTATGTAGTGCATTATACATGTACGGTACACATTTTTAGGCCTCCATGTCATGTACATGCAGAGGAGCGACTGACAGAGAGAAAGATAAAGTGGGAAGGGGAAAGATTATGGGTTCATAGCCCTTGCTTTTCCTGTGGATACATTGCATTCTACCCCCGTTGCATGCGACCCCAATACCGAGAGGATCAATGAAAGTGCAAGTTAATCACAGAGGGCGTTACATGTACAGTATGTCAGATACAAACATGTATGGATGTTACCTTTACACCCAGTTCACACTAAGCAATATGCTGTATTGTCTGTTTGAAGCCAGAAGGGCATTAACTTTAATGCAGATTTACTTGAACACAACATTCATGCACTTTTGGTTACAGACAGTACTGTACATGCATGAAGAATCTTTGTATAGTGAAAGAGGCATTAACTTGTGAAAAGTATCGTACCTAAATAGAAAGAAACATATAAAGAAAGAGGTCAGCTGACATGATTAGCCCGTTTTCATACTAAACCACAATAAAATTAAAAGAAGACAATGATTTTGTTTTCATTCCTAAAGCATCTAAAACATCCTTTTTATTTACATTGTTTCATTATTTATGACGTTCCAACTAGAAACACAATGTAAATCAGTATCTTCAACTGTATCGTAATTTGTATCTACAATTGTATACACTGTAGCTACATGTACCGGTAGATACTTTTTTCATACATTTGTCTATACAATGAATTTTCCTAGTGTGAATGAGGGTTGGTTTGAATGAGGGGGACTTGGAAGGGATAGGATGCGGATCACCCGCTCTGGCATTGGAATGGGATTATCATGATCGGAGCGATTAGACAGCAAGTCAGAGGAAGGAAGTCTGACGGATCAAATCTACTATAAAACGGAGGCTGATGCATGATGACCTCCCCCTCACTCGCATGCAGGAGTGCCAAGAAGGGATGAGGGGAAAGAGAGAGAGAGAAAAATTTAGAAGTTGATACTGACACAGAGATATACATAGTATATTTACATACACATGAACATTTTTAAAGAGATTGTAAGAGAAAGTATGTGAGAGAGAAAAAGAAAGGGGAGAGCTAGAGAGAGATGGGGGGGGGGGGTGTTCAATGTAGAGAGAGAGAAAGATGGGGGTGAGTACTGTACATGTACTTCTACAGTGTATAGAGAGAGAAAGGAATAGGAATATCCATGGAAAAAGGGTTGAACTTACCATATTTTGACCCGAAACCTCCCTATCGAATTTGGGTGGGCGAATACCGATATGTTGTATAGAGGGAAAGAGGAAAAGACACAGACAAAGAGAGAAAAAGAAAAGAGAGTTGCTCCTGTACACTTCCGAAACATACACTTGTTTGTACATGTACATGTAATATCAGTTCCTGTGTCATTTTTTGGCCCATTTACTGTAAAGGTTCATTAATTTGATGACTTTGTTAAATGAATTTTATGTTTTGCACTGATGAAATTTTGATGAAATTTAATTTTTGTTCTTATTTCCCCCCTTCTCTGTTGACAGTCGAAACCAGCTCAGTGTCTTACCTATGCAAATATGTGATCTGTTCCTTGAAGTCCTAATACTAAGCAACAACAAATTAGTCTCGTTACCTCAGAGATTGGCAAGCTACGAACATTAATGCTTCTGGTGAGTTTATTTCATTTGTTGTTGTTGCAGAAAACAGTTCTGTGATTATGCTTGCCAATCACATAGTTTAAATTCCTATTCATAGTTCATTGTCGACTTTCTTACAGATTGAAATGAACATACAATAGAACTTAAATAGAATACAATAGAACTTATATAGAATACAATATAACTTAAATAGAATACAATAGAACTTAAATATAATACAATAGAACTTAATAGAATACAATAGAACTTAAATAGAATACAATAGAACTTAATAGAACATCAGTGTTGTTTGTTACATGCTCACTAATACTTATGTTATTTATATCTAAGGTTGTTTATTTCCTTGATGACTTGCATCTAGATACAGTGTGTACTATACCCCTAAATCTGAAGAATGCCTTAACAACTGTCCCCATTTTTTTTTGGTAGGATGCTTCCTGCAATGAATTGGACAACTTACCGAACGAGATCGGGGAGATGTCAGGACTCAAAGAGTTAAACATCAGGAGAAATCACCTTGTCACATTACCAGATGGTTAGTATAACTATTTAGCCCTTTTCAGACGAGACGCAGTAAACCGCTGCATTTTGTAATGATGATGTAAATGTAAAACACTTCATATTTCTATATCTAATAAAACAGAGGTTAGTAACTATACATAGGCCCAGTTAACTGGGGTATTCATGGGTTAGCACTATATAAGCTGAATACTATACATGTAAATGAAAGAAGGTATATTTTCAATAAAAGCTGGTGCAACAAACTTTGTGATCTTTCTGTGATACATCAGTTTGGAAATCATTTGATTTTGCTACTGCGTTAAAGAAAGAAGGTTTATTGCATTTGTGTGAATGGGGCTGTAAAGACAATGAGAAAAGATTGAATCATCATGAAGCAATGAGTTAAGAGTTAATCATACAGTGCACCTGCACATGTATGTTCAAGTATTATTGTGCCAGGTGGCTTTTTATGATGTGTGTTCATATTGCTTACGGTAGTTAGCTCGTTAAAAATCGGACGATTGGTAGCTAAAGGTTGTGGACCACATGCACTTTCAAGCCACATGTTTGTGCCATATGCGCATTTCTGTGTACAGTCCATGTGACTTTTAGCAAAACCCAAACCTCACAGTACATACATTAATGTGCATACTGTACATATGCTGCATGATTATCCCTTTCCCCCCAAATTGCTTCCACACTATTTCCGTCGCAGTGCAATCTCACATTTATCGTTTACCATGTACAGTATTCTGTATCTTGTAACTTCCAGTTGAATTCTTGTGAATTCTTGTGAATTCTGTTAAAAATGAAAATCTGTGGTGTTGGCTGGAGTTATTTTAAGTTGTTACCATGTTATTCAACCCTCAATGTTTACACCCATGTACAATACTAGACATTGATGATTTATTTTTGCAACTTCAGTTAAAGTTTGTCTCACATTTCCAGACAAATTTATTTAAACATTTGAAAAACTATCACAATTATGGCAAAATAATTTTAGTGTCTCTAATTGGATATGATGATTGACTATAAACAAACAAACAAACAAACAAAATGAAATGAAAATATTTTGTATATTCTTTGCTTACATAAAGTTGGTCTTGTGAAATAGCATTTAGACAAGTTTAGCTAATATCACATGATCTAAACCTAGCCTCAAATGCCAAGGATAAAGTGTTATTGTAAGTCTGTGCTGTTGCTGGTATTGTACTTTATAAACAAGTAGTTTTGCCAATGACGTACTTGGCAATGGCATTCCAATGCTCTGAGTTTTCTTAACCCAATTTGTTTTTCCCTCAATGAACATGAGGGAGTCGTTGGAAGGGAGGTAGAGGGCCTAGATTTGACCCCAGGGGCGAGTATGTAGCGTAAGGTCATCAGTCACTGAGGGTTATCTGTCTCTCAGGATGTGTTTCTATTAGTCTCTCAGGGTGTGTTTCTATTAGCCTGAAGAAGCTCTGTATAACATGATTTTCATGAAAAAATATCATATGTACAAGTTCGTGGACATCCAAATGGAGTGCATTTTAATCTAATACCGGTAATGCATATTTCAATGAGATATCAACAATCTTGTACTTACGTTTGAGTTTATTAAAGTATGTACATGTACATGTAGGTTTATTGAAACCAATAGAAGTTTACAGACATCCTATTGAAATGCGTGTTGATTTTGATACACTCTTCCTTTTTGAGAAAAAGGTTTAAAGATTTTTTGTTAAAGGTTAAAGTTCTCCATCTTCAGTGGGCCAAGCCAAGCACTCTCTACAGTACATGTATGTGCTTGAGAAATTATCTCAAGTTTCAGAGCCCATCATTGTACGAGTGTGTTTTCACTGGCAACGTATTCCAGCGATTGGCCAAATAATGGGCTATTTTTGCTAACAAGACATGTTTATGTAGTTTACGTAGGATACTAGCTTGAGCTTTTATCCCAAACAATAGTGCGAGGTAAAAATAGCATGCTTTTTGCATATTGACTGACTTACAATGAAGCTTAACATACATGTTATAGTTTTGATTATGATTAAGCAAGTTTCCCCTGGGTTAAAGTTAGTGGCCTACTAGCCTCTTGTCGATGCTCTCGCGCTGTTGGGGTCTCTAAATTCTGACGAGCGAAGCGAGTCAGAGAAACCGAGGCGCTCGCGCAGAGGGCCTCTTGACAAGTGATCTGGATTTCTTATGTTTTACTTTGTTTGGCGAATATTCCGACCCAGCAGAGTTCGGTGAAAGTCATCCAATCAGAGAGAGCTACTATGACGTAATATCTACCGCTCTGTGCGAATTCCCTCCGTGAGAGCGAGACTGGCCGCCTAGTTGTAGTCTGCAAGCACAAACCCTGGTCAGTCGTAACAGAGAGTGTGCACTATAAGACTACCATATGCCACGTACTATAGCTGTTCCTGACCTATATTGGTACAACCAGTAGGTACCAGTAGATAGCTGGGCTAGGCTTCTCTCAAGGCACAATGATTTTTTGATAAAGTGTCAAATTAGGGTCTGTGCTTGCAGACTAGCCTAGTTGGGCAATCCGAACACACACGTACACACACACAATCGCTGCGGTCTAGACATGCATAATTCAGTAGGAAATCGGGTCTCATGAATATATAATTCAGATCACTTGTCAAGAGGCCCTCAGCGCGAGCGCCTCGGTTTCTCTGACTCGCTTCGCTCGTCAGAATTTAGAGACTCCAACAGCGCGAGGGCATCGACAAGAGGCTAGTGGCCTACTGTCTTTTGAAAATTTGGGATAATGTGGACAGGCCTTTGTGTTTTGATGATAAAATGGGACAAGAGGGAGTCCTTGAATATGTGCTAGCTAGGGAGGGATGGAGAGAGAGGAGAAGAGAGGAGAGGAGAGGAGGGGAGGGGAGGGGAGGGGAGGGGAGGGGAGGGGAGAGAGAGAGAGAGAGAGAGAGAGAGAGAGAGAGAGAGAGAGAGAGATTGGGGGGGGGGGGGAGGGGGAGAAAAAGGAGAAAGAAAGAAAGAAACCAATATACATGTAGTAGGTCAATAATTTACTTGAACATGCAATACATGTGTATCTGCTGAAAGTAAAGCAGGTTTTAAGTTGTATCTTTCAACAAAGAGTTGATGTCTTTCTTGCTCACATCACATCACATATTCTTTGTTAATGAACATTTTAATCTTGATACGTAAAGGTAAACAAAATATTATAATTTTTTTTCCTCATTTCTCCCCATACTACAGAAATCAGCAAGTTAAAACTAGTGAAGCTTGATATCTCATGCAACAAGATCCAGCTGATTCCACCTTGCTACCGGACCATGCACACGTTAGATACCTTAGTAGTGGACCACAATCCTCTCACAAACCCTCCTGCACAGGTTGGTATCTAGGGCTTTAGTACATGTAGGCCCATTGGCTTTCTTTAGGGGGGGGGGGGGGAAGGGCACATCTGAAGTAGACCAGAATCCTCTCACAAACCCTTCAGCACAGGTTGGTATTTAGGGCTCTAGTAGACCCGATTGGATTTTTTAAAAATTATGGTACTATCATATTTTATTTGTTATTTATTTTTTTTTTATTTTTTATTTTTTTTTTGGGGGGGGGGGGAGGGTGTAGCATCTATGAAGTGGACCATAGTCTGCTCACCAATCCTTGAACTGAGGTTTGTATCAAATGTTTTAGTAGTGCCTAACGGCTAGGGTGGTAGGAGTCACCTATGAAGTGCACTGCAATCCTCTATAAAACTCTCCAGGACAAGTTGTCATGGTATCTAGAGCACCAGAGGGGACCAATTGCTCCCCCTTCCCTCTCCCGAATTTTTCTGTTAGTTATGCGTTCAAAACCACAATATTATTTGCAAAATATAAGTTTGAAAGCCCCACTGCACTAGTTTGGTCAGGAGAGAATAGACCTCCCTGCAAGGTCACTGAAAGTTGGTTATCTCATCAAATCAGCTCTCAACTACATGTAACATAAGAAAAAGAGGATTATGGGGGACCAACTGGTAACTGATTAGGAATTGTTTGCTCTATAGAGGGCGCAAGTAGCCACAAGCAGTGCAGTGGGGCTTAAATACATATATGACTGTTATCACACATGAATAAAAAAAATATTTTGGACTTGCCCTAAGATGTTTCTATCTTACCATCGATGCTTAGGGACCCGTTTCACAAAGCCCTTTTTCAATGACAAATGACTAAACTCAGTGACAAATCCGCTGATAACCAATCAGAAGCAAAGATTTCAGTTGCCTATAACAAAAACTGTCACATGTCACTGATGACAAGTTTTGTGAAACACCCCTAGGTCTGTACCAGAGGGAGAGTGCACATATTCAAATACCTGGCCACCGAGGCTACCAGAGCAGACAAGAGGAGAGGGATGATAGAGCAGAGTGATTGGAACTCAACAAGGCATCCATACAACACCAAGTATGTTATACCATCATTCTCAGTCATTAGAACTTTCATTACCCCTTTCAGAAATGTTCTAGGGAAAGTGTGATTGCTTTGAGTTTTTTTTTTGAAGTTTTGTGATTGTTCATTGAGATATCATCTGCTGAGAGCCAGTTGATTACCGGTTCTGTAAAATTAGAACCCTGCTCAAGCCCGTTGCTCCTAATGATTTCACTGTGAACCTCATGAGCAGGCTCTTTTGTTTAGAGCCAGTAACCTGGACGACGAGCGAATATGACGTTAGCATTGGTACCACATTATAAAACAGGACCCTAGTCTGCTACCATATATGTACAGCTGTACATATCGAAGGGTCAGTGACACAAAGATGTTAATCCATTTTGGCCATTTTGAGAAAGAGTGGTTTATGTGTCACTGAGCACTTGGGCCGTAAGGAGTTAAGTCTCTGTTTCACTAGCCATTGACTTCAATGGGGTGTGGGGGTGTTGGGTGAAGTTTAGTTTTGTGTTTCTTGGAAGCCCTTATTCTTCTGAACATTTTGATATCAAATACTCATTACGTCTTTGTGTCACTGAACCCTCGATATGCACATACATGTATACCTCTCTCACAATAGGAATGAGAATTATCAGACTAGTGGACAGTTTTGAAGCTTTTTCTTCCAAGCAATACTCCATGCTTTCATCCATGTCTACATGTGTCTCATTCTCTGTAAGATAATCCCACCCATTCTTCAAATTAAAGGGTGAAAAGAAAGATTAGTCGTGGGACAGCTTAAGGAAGAAAGGTGAAGCGTTATCCAAGCCGTGAATTCCTCGACTGTAAAAAGGAAGGAAAAGCAGATTGATTGCCTTCTTTTCTTTCAAAATTGGTAACAAATAGTATGTGACATCCAATGCAGTGACTTTTGTTTCTTGTTTATTGTAAATCAATGGAGACAAATATACCTTTACACCCAATATATGGAGGTAGAAATGCCAATGTTGCTTTTTAAAAGTTCTTCCCTAGGAGCACCCCCCCCCTCCCCCTCCAAAAAAAAAGGAGTTTAAACAGCCATTTTAACATTGGTCATTGAAAAATGTAATTCAAGTTTTATCAAAGTTAATGTTTCATAATTTGTGTTGCTCCGATGTGCTCATATTTTGAATAAATGTTCATGATGTTTGTAAAATTCACCAGCAAAATACTTTAAATCATAACAAAATCATGTGCTGAGTCATCAAGCCAACCCTGAAACATTGTCAACATGCAAAGCATCATTGTCCAGTTTAGCTGACCCTGTACTTTGTATGATTATCATGCTATGTTAATTACTTGTATTTTCTTGAAGTGAAATTTCCTTTGCAGTGTCTTATCAAAGAGTTTGAATAATTTTTCACCCAACAAAACCAAATAAATGAAGGATATAGTGTACATTTACCATAATGTTCATTATATCTTTGCCAAAGGCCTTGTACTATCAAGAAAATTAACTTTGAAATTGATATTAGAATGATTTGATTTCAGGTATTTTCTACATGTAATTCACCATAAATTTCTTCTTCATGATCCCTAAACTAAAGCTCATTATTTGCAGTAGAGCTGAGGCCTGATTTTCTTTGCTTGTTTCAGAATTGCAGTTTGGAAAACGAAAATGAATCATTTTGTTTTCACATCCACCCAGTTATGTGAAAGTAATGTTTACTTGTCTGTTACAAACACTGTACAGTATCTTGTAAGACATCAACACCTGTAAGCTGTGTTATTATGTCAGTCAGTCCTCATGTTTTCATCAGCTCGAGTTTGCCAAATAATGATTTATGTTAACTATCCCGATCCCAAATTAACCAGTTAATTTGCATATTCATCAGCCCGCAGTTGCAATTAGCGGGATTTTTGGTCTAGGAAATATCTCAAGAAATCTTGTTCTTGTTACCATAATATCCTGCTGTTTGGGAAAAAGCATGCTGATTCGTGCCCTCCCGAGTTAGTTTGTGATGAACGTATCGGTCTGGTGAAGAAGCAATTTCGAGCTTCGGGATAATATATCGAGTCTGAAAATAGCGGGTTATTTGGCAAACTTGAGCTGATGAGGACAGGCCTTATGTGACATGGGAAACAATCGGCTATCTTTTTGTTGCTTGATATTTCTTGTTCGTGTACTAGTAGTAGTACACATTATTACACTCCCTACATACACATATTTTGTCTTGTTTTAGACATGTCCGCACGGGATAGAGAGTGTACCTGTGTATGCTACTATTGTGTTTTGTGCCATATGCATCGTATCATCTGCTGTGGAACTGAAGGATGTTAACTCATTTATCGATCAGGAAATATAATGTTAATGCCACCTCCTACCCTTGGATATAAGTTGATTGTGGCAATGAGTAATTTGAATTTCCCTTTACATTTATCCAAGAGGAAGCTGTGTCATAAGGGAGATGGAACATTAAGTGCCATGCTTTAATGTGAAAGAGAATTGCATCATGTCATTTTTTAATTTTTAATTTTTTGAGGCAGTAAAAGGGATATTTCACAAACCTCAATGGGAGTAATAATAGGTTGCCAAAAAATGGTGTTTAATACATGCAACAAGTTGGTTGACTCCATTTAGACACCAGAACATGACCTTACATGAGTTTTGGACAGTTAAAGATTGTGTCAATTTTGAAGCATTTTGTTGCTTCATGACCTCAGGCAACTGCCACTCATGATATCAATTTCTCTATCAACTCTTTAGATGCCCAGGGCTGGGTTTCACGAAACCGTCATAAGTACAAGTTCACCGACAACACATTGATATGCGTGTATTAAATTTTACACGTGGTTCAATGGATGTCCGTGAACCTGTACTCATGACGGTTTCATGAAACGATGCCCTAGTCCCTCGTTGTACAAGTATGTTTTTTAAAACTTTATTACTATTATTTTGTTAATAAATATAAGATGAGTTAATGTCTTACATTTAGTTCACAACAGATGATATTATATGTGTATAATTCCAGCACAATACTTTTTATACCAGCCTTGTCCTATCAGGTACAACGCAGTGAAACCTCTTTTATATTTGAAAAAATATTTTAACCCAACTTTGTCTTTGCTCCTTCTATCTGATTCCCCCTATCAGATACCGCTGGTTCTCAGCCAAAAACACCTCCACTCTCTCCCTCCAAGAACTCCCCCTTCCAAACCCTCCCCCGATACCTCGCCCACCACGCCCTCCTTCTCCACCTCCTCCGCTTTCTCCTTCTCTACTTCCGATCTTGCTCCTCTTTCCTCCGAGCCAGTTTTCACCGGGATTGATCTTAGGTATAAAAACACTTCTTGCTTCTTTTTTTTCTTCCACCCACGCCGTAGTCGTTAGTCGTTTAAGTCACTTTGCAGTGAATTCCCTTTGTTTTGCATTCAGTTTTAGCTTTGAGTTTGCACGTTTTCATTCCGTTCCATGCACGCTTGTTATTCATTCCCGTAGCATCAGATGGAAGCTAAAATTAGTATCCAAGGTTCACGGTGATGTAGTCCAAACATGTGCTCCGAGACCCAACTCTCTAGGATCCATATCCTTCTACTAAGGTCTAAACTTGATGCTTTGTTTATAATCGGTCTATAAACTAGTGAAATAAAGAAAGTTAGACAAAAGTCTAATTTTTACCTTTTTGAACCATGACTTTACTTGTAGACCCATCATTAGGTTCAACTGAATTGAGTACGGGATAAAAGTTGGATTTTAAGGAGCAAGATTTGACAGCTTGACTACCAAATTTGAGAACAGTCAGGACTATTTCAGTCTATAAGTTCCTAAGTTGAGACCAAGACCTCAAATCTGTTTCATTAAGAACTCTCTATCCCTCTTTGAGACCAGTCTGGACTACATCACTGTTGTTGCCATGGTAACATGCCACCATCCATCCCATACAATGTACATAAACATTTATCCTGGTATTTTTGTATTACAGGCATGACATGAATAGTGATTGTAATGTAATGTGCGTGTGTGTGCTGTGTGTCTGTACTGTACATGTATGTTGTCTCTTTAGATTTTGTTATCCCCAACATAAATTTTTAATTTGATTGATAAATGTTAATGTTTTGTTTTGCTTTAGTGGGCTATATTTGCATGGAGGTAAAATTGGAATCAATATAAAATGATTAATGTATTCATAACATAGTACATGACTACTGTACATGTATGACAGATATTACAATAGAGAGAGAGAGAGTTTAAATTTTTTTTCTCTGTGATCCTACATGTGCATGTACATGTATATTTGCCTTTATCAGCATTATTATTTATGTTTTTATTATCATTATCATAATTATTATCATGATTATGATTACTATTATTATTCTGTATACAAAACTGAACATTTTTTAAATACTGTCTGTCTCAGTTGATACAGTTTCATACTTGTTCAAGTACATGTATATGAACATGTACTGTACGTGTGTATAAAAGTGTGATAATGCATTGTTTGCTTTTTTAGTGTAAATGATTATGTTTTGTTAGGCTTACATTAAAACAAATACTTCCTCCTTTCATCCCTAGTACCAACTAAATCAGCACATTCAGGAACCTATTACTTGAGAGTAGGTCATGTACACAGGTGCAGAATTTTAGGAGTGTCCGGGGGTCATATGCCCCTCCCTCTATTATTGGGCAAACACCCCCCCCCCCCCCTAAATAAAATAAAAAACGGGAAGAATGACATGAAATGCGTTTTAAATTATGAAAAAATGAAACCTTGTACAGAAAAACAAAATCTTATGATATGAGATACATGTAATGGTACATCTTTATTTGTGCCCCTCCCCCCTCCCCCCCCCCCCCCCCCATATTGACCTGTCCCTCCCTGTGCATTCTCCTGTATACCAGTATACATTTACAATTTTACAAGTAGACTTTTGTTTTATTATTCAGCATAGAATTAGTTTATATAATATCATCGAGTACATGTTTATAATACCCATATAAAGTAATCATGGTTACATTTTGGAATTCCAATTTACCACAAATTACATTTTGGTGACATTGTGGTTTTTATTGATTGGTAGTCAACATAATTAGGAATAGTTGGCAAGCAAGTTATGTGCTTATCAAACTTAGTTAGATTTTTGTAAATACATATGATGAAATTCATGCACTAATAATGATATCATTAGTAAGCCTCATTAGATGCTTTGGGACAAATTTGTATTGAAGTGTATGTAATCATTTAATTTTCATATTTCTAGATGTCTATTTCTGATGTTGTTTTTACTGATGTCATAAACAAACGCCGGTATGAAAATCAATAGACCCTCCCTCAAAGAAAAATAACAACAATAAAAACAAACAACAAACAAAAATCAAACAATCAAGAATTAAGTGCTACCTTTAATCACCTATACAAAGGTATTTCCAAAAAATTCTAGCTATGCTTGATTTCTGCCACATGGAATACCTTGCATACTTGTACAGTCTAGTCTGAAATATTCTAGGAGTTGAAATATGCTGGGAGTACGTGTACTATGTAATATTGAGATAGAACTTGGATCGAAGGGTGCTAGCTAGATTGAAAAGGTAATGTATCGTGACACAGCGGATCATAGCAATGGAAGCGTGTCATATCCATCTGGCCTAGAATTTGTGGCTCTTCTTTCCTGTCTCTTTTTTTCTTTCTCTTTCTGTTTGTTCGTCTCCATCGCTGTCTATCCTACTTTGTATTTCTGTTTTGTCCGTTTCCCTTTGCGTACATGTATGTTTTGTCTCATTCCTTCTTTTTATATTATGTCCTACTGTTTCCAACTTTCCTTAATTTAAAGTTTTATTTCTCCCTCTATTTCTGTACTATCTCTCTCTCTTTCTCTCATGTCTCTAAATTTATTTAGTCTCTTTCCCATTTTCTACATTTATCACTTCATTTTTTCACAACTTTTTTGTCTAACTTTCTTTTTCCTTGTCCATTATTCACTGTAACCCCTCCACCCTCTTCTCTCCTCCCCCCTCTCTCTCTCTCTCCCTCTCTCTCTCTCTCTCTCTCTCTTCCTCTCTTCCTCCCTATATCCCTCATCTCTTTCCATCTTTGTTCATCTGTCTGGGCTGGCCCTATCTCTGTCACAGACTACTTCTTGTCTGCATGTGTGACATTCTGTCTCTTAATTCACCTCATTCTTTCTCTCCAATTGTCTCTATGTCTCCTTCTGTCTTTTAATGTCTCTTTGTGTGTCTCTTAATTTAATGTTTCTTTGCTGTCTGTCTCTAATGGTCCATCTCTTTCTCTGTCACTGGACTACACTCTACCTATCTCTGTCCTAGACATCTCTCTCATTTACCCTGCCTGGTTTCTACACTGTACACAGCTTGTAATGCAATCAATTAGATTAAAGTCTTAGTGTTCAGGCCTTCGACATCATTATCATAAATATAACACTATTACATATACTCGCAGATGCTGCCAAACATTAGTTATCTTTCCAAGGCGATGCATGTGTTTTGGTATGGTTGCCAATTTAAGCTGGTACATGCTCTGACCTTTATGCAAACATAAGTCTGTAGTAAATAATGTACATAATAGCCTGGTGGAGGTTCAATTGTTTCTTTCAGACAATAAGAAAAAACATTATTTAAAAGTTTTGTAAGGGTTGCTTGTGTGTTTGCACCGATATTCAAAACATTTCATTAGTCAAATACAAATAGGCATAGAGTATCATGTAACTGCTGAATAAAGATATCAGGTATGCTGATTTTTGTTATGGCAGCATATTAATCTCTGAGTAGAGGTGTCGTGGTCGAGTGGATATGTCACTGGACTGTCGATTACAAGGTCCGCGGTTCGAGTCCCGCTGCGGCACTAATGTCCTTTGGCAAGACATTAATCTATATTTGCCACACTCAACCCAGGGTAATAATTGGGAGTGCCAGTAGTGTCAAGTCACATGAGTGCTATACAAGAACCCACTATTATTATTATTATTATTATATGGAAAATATGGACTATATAAGTACATGTATCCGTAAACATATGGATGATTTCTGACATTTACCATTTTTTCTGATTGAAAGTACATGTATATTCTAATAATCAGAATATACATGTACATGTTTACATATACTGTATAGCAATGTCTAATGTCCCGTGGTCAAACAAAAAACTTGGTCTGAGTGAGTAGAATACAGCCTTTGAGGGCTGTATTTGTAAAATCTATTAGGACTGCGTAATTTGACAGAATTCAAATTAGATTGGAATTGGTTTGCCTCCTGCCGAACTTGATGTAAATACCTCAAGTTCGAAAGCCTAGTGTCTGCTAGAACATTTAAGTGTGATACTGCCTAGATGCTCTTAAAGGGAAAGCTCGTCTACTTTGGTGTCAAGGAGGCTTAAACAAATTCATAAATTAAGATAAGCAAATCAGTGACAATTGGAGAAACATTCAATAAAGGAGATAGTTATGGGTATTTATTTATTAAAAAGGTAAAGACCAGTATTTGAAACGCCCCAATTACAAAAAATGAAATGGAAGCTCTTATTACCAATCATGTGAAAGAATATGTTTTGACTACTACATGATGATAACAAATTTGCCGGGAAACCTCCTAACAATTGATATATTTGGTAAATTAGTTTATCTATTGGTCTGTGAGAGATAAACGCTTGTGTCGGGCACATGTGCGTATAGTCCCATATACATCTTTCTGTGTATAGTGCTTGTAACTTCACCAAGACTGGGCCAAATTTCTTATCATTTTGATGATTCCAGAACCTTGCAGTACACACCAATACTTATATGCTAGATGATCAACCTTTTCTGATCGATTACGCAACGTTTCTTTCACAATGCAATCGCATGACCAGAACTGGTCTTTATCTTTAAAGTAATTGTAACTTATCAATTCAAATTGGCAACTCTGTGATGTATATGTTGAGCACCTTTCTGATTGCTCTGAATGAGTTGTTCCATAAATTATACTATAGTCCAGATAAAAAAGCAGAATTGGCCCAACTTTCTTTTTTCCTTAGTGCTTGCCAATTTTGTTTAAGCAATTTAGATTGTTTATCAATCGACCCAACTTGCTGACACATTTTCCTTGCGCAGGTACACCTGTTGTCCTGTTTAACTGCATGATGTAATTTATTTGCAGAATTTATGTCTTTGCCAAAATAATTCATAAAAAACATACAGGAAGTATATTATTTTGAGATGTTAGGATATAACAGTTGTTGTTTTAATGATTATTATTATGAAAAGCATGAATTATGTTTTAACTTTTGCTGTGCCAGTCATCAGTTTCATACATTATCTATAGAGAGTCGAAATGGCATTAACTCAGGTTCTTTAATACATTAACACCCTTCTGGCACTGAATAATAGACTACAGTGTGTCTCTAAAAAAAGTAAACCCAACTTCAACGGCAAATTTTCAGAAAACTATAAAATATTTACACATTATTTTTTCATGGTTAGATAGTCCAATAAGTCCTCTGTCCAATTATATCACTTAGGTTATCTGACGCTCATGCATGACTGAGCATGATTCAACTTAGTGAACTGGTGTCAAATCATCACTGTGGCAAGTTATTTCTTGCTATTGTCATGCATTCAGGGCCTATTTGAAGTTAAATTTTTGTCACATGTTAGGCCTATGATTACATAACAACTTCAGCAAAGGTTGTTCCTAACACAGGCACACTTCACATGCTTTCCAAACATGGTACAGTTGACAATTGAGCAGAGAGTATTCCTGGTAACTCGATACCAGGAAACAAGAAGTTTCGTGGAAGTTCAAGATGCTTTTCGGGTGCAGTTCCCCGAGAGGCAGCCTCCAACAAAAAGAGCCATCTGGTACAATGTGAGAAAGTATGCTGATCACGGAACCAGTTTGAACAGGAATAAAGGACACTCTGGCCACAGACGAACTGGGAGGTCTGCTGAAAACATCCAAGTGGTAAGAGAGGCCATCCAAGCCAACCCACGCATAAGCACCAGGAGAAATGATACTGGAATACCACGCGCAACTTCTAACAGAATAGCAAGACTGGATTTGCATCTCCATCCATATCATGTTCATGTTCAGCACCAACTTCTACCAGCTGATTTTCCCAGACGACTTCAATTTTCACAATGGTTTGTGAACCGGTGCAACCGAGATCGACAGTTCCTCCAGTTTTTTACCATCGGGGATGAAGCAACGTTTTCCATGGATGGAATGGTAAACACCCACAATGAGCACGAGTATGCTGAACTCCATCATCCACCGGGATATGCTTTTAATAAGAACATGAGCAGGGAGAAAGTGAGTGTCTGGATTGGTCTTTGTGGCAATGGTTCATTGGTGGGACCTTACTTTTTTGAAGGCAACATCAATGGCAGGGCGTACCTTGACATGCTGAGCAATTTTATTGTGCCTGAGATGGAACAGATCTTCCCCCGACAACGACGTGGAGCATTCCGCAGGGCCTGGTGGGCTCAGGATGGGGCCCCAGCCCACAGACTTATTGCTGTGAGGAATCGTTTGACTGAACTCTTTGGCAATCGCATCATTGCTCTTCATTTCCCAGTTGAGTGGCCTGCACGTTCACCAGATCTGACACCATGCGATTTCTTTCTTTGGGGGTATCTTAAAGGAAAAGTGTTCCAAACCCCACCGGCCACAATTCAGGAGCTGAGGCAACAGATAACAGGTGAAGTGAACCGATTACGACAAGATCAGGGAATGATCAGGCTTGCTGTCAGGGACATGAGGAGGCGTTGCGAGCTTTGCATGGAAAGGAATGGCGGTCATGTCGAGGGTACACATCCCTAAGCTATGCTTGTAAGAAATCAGACATTTCCTACATGTATGTCATTTGATTGATGAACTTCCAGTGCAATTCTAACTTGCCACAGTGATGATTTCACACCCATTCACTAAGTTGAATCATGCTCAGTCATGCATGAGAGTTACATAACCTACATGTACGTGGTATCATTGGACAGAGGACTTATTGGACTATCTAACCATAAAAAATAATGTGTAAATATTTTATAGTTTTCTGAAAATTTGCCGTTGAAGTTGGGTTTACTTTTTTTAGAGACACACTGTATATGAAACTGAATTATTCATACCCCTTGAAGTTTGATGTTTGGTTTTTGTTTCTCTTACCTCAAGAATGAAAGATAGTTGGTTGAATTTAGGGCCTATAATCTTGGATGTAAGCTTTCATATGTCACATTATATCAAGGAACATAAATCAGGATTTTTCACATACTTAAAAAACTACAAAACTTGGTTTAATAGGTTATGAATTATTTAGTTGTTATTAAACTGTATTTGACAAACAGACTAGTTATTTTCAATCATATGGAGGTCAATGTATATCACCTGAATCAGCATGAGTCAAGTGTTCTAAACATCCAAGAATTATTATGTTAAAAAATTATTTCCCTTGAAAATGGTTTCTCATTGAATCATGTACTGTCTACAAAGACTACCTGTCTACAAAGGCCACTTTTTGTGTTTTCCTTAGGCGGTCGCTATAGACAGGTTTGACTGTATAATGTGTTTTGGTATATAGTGATATAAGAAAGGGTTTTATGTTTACAGTGTTTGAAAAGCTACCACTTTTTTGTTTGAACCAAGCAGACCCTTAGCATATTTAAGAGTTAAACAGAGATGAAAGAATGTTGCACCATACGCTTGCACAAATAAGACAGATTGTAGCACAATACACTTGCACAAATAAGATTGATTGTAGCACGCTACACTTGCACTATTTTTAAGACTTGACATTTGAATCCCTAGTGTTTATTAACATGTCTATGGAGCGATAAGGGCAAAAAGGTATTGTAGAACTATTATGTATTTATTCATCAAAGATGTTGTCGGGTGACATTTCTGTATTACTTTACTCAGAGGTATTTGCATTTGTATTACTATTACTGAGAAGGAGAAGGATTAGGAGAATGAGAACTTTAAGAAAGGAAGGAGACTTGGAATCTCTGATAGTTGGAGATGAAAAGGAAAAAAAGAGAAGAAAAGGCAAAACAATAATGATGAGAAAGAGGAGAATGAGAAGAAGAAGAAGAAAAAAAATCCTCAGGTTGATCTCTCCATCTTTCATGTTTGTTTCACAAAGTATGGACAGAATATTTTGATATCATTTTACTGTCCATACATTGTGACATGTCTTGATGCTGTTACATTTAGGAAAAATATTAAAGAGAGTTCACACTGTATGAGAACAAAGTATGATTAAAATGTAACCCGATCCAGTCTGATTTATAAACCGCTGTATATTAAAGCAGAGTCATGAACACAATTAATTCCGTCACATGCTGGGTTGCAAAGGTCAAAGTGAATTCAGCCTGAACCTTCTAGATAAGGTTTCACCAGTGGTATATGGGTGAGTGGCTGAGGGGGGGGGGGGGGGGGCACAGCTGGTATATGGTCCCACTCCTTTTGAACCCACTTGGGCATATGTACATGAGATTATTTGAGTAAATTAGCACCTCACAAATAGAATAACCCTCAGAAGTGTGCCCCCCCCCTTTACAGAACCCTGGATACGCCCTTGGGTTTCACTGCACCCATATGTCTTGTTATGACCACTTTGTCTTTAGTTATGAGTGCGTTTCCTTTCCCAGGTGTGTGCCTGCATACATTTAGTAGCATAACCATGTAAAATAGATTATAGAGTAGAGATACATTAAACTGATCTACTTTCATTGTCAAACTCCATATTGACAAGGTGTGCCGAACAGTTTACTAAACCTCTCAACAACAAAAAGTTTTGGTATTGATATCTCTCTTGTTTTTTTATGTTAGACTGTTAGTATCATTGAAATGCCTGTTTATTCCCCTTTACAATGATGCCCCATATGTAATGATTATGTAATCATGAACTGTGCAGTAGACCTGAATATGAGGCCAAGTCAAAAGTAAAATTTTACAAAATGCATTACTACTATTGTCAATAGTGATTTATTTTTTTTTTTAGGATGGATTGTGTTTTGAAGGGGTAACAATGCATTCACTTTTGACCTGGCCCCCTATGCAGATATCAGGCACAGTCCATAATTACCCATTAATCATTTAAAATGGGTCATCAATGTAAAGGGCGATATAGACAGGCTTTTCAAAGATACCAACATCAAATATGATTATATGATACTTAAGTATTTTACAAGAGAGATATCCAACACTGACAACTTGAATTGCAGAATTTTGGGGAATAGTTTAGTATAGTCATTACATATACAATCCTGTGCATGTGTAGCGTTCTAGCCTAGTTGTTGACTTCATTAGCTCTCAACATGCTCAGAGAATATTTATGAAATATCCATCAGTATGAACAGCATTGTATATGTACAGTAGCTACATTGAAGTGTTGTTTAACAACGAATGTGTTCATGAGTGTATTTATCAACAATTAATATATCAATCAATTATTTGCCTTTATAATCCTTATGATTATGATTTTGATTTTGTTTTGATATACTCTATTTCCTCACACTATGTATATATATGCTCCAATTATCAAAATTTGAATGAGTGATTTGTTTATTTATTTCCTTTTATATATGAATGATCCATATCAATTAACAAGTTAATTTGTGTGGAAGATGTATTGTAAGAATACAGATTATACTGTTGTAATTCATTTTCACTTTGATATGGCTCATTCAAACTGTACTTGATGCAGTGAACTGCAACAGGGTTTTTGTGTGTAAATTGATGGCAAGTATGTACATGTATTTAAAAAAAGTAGCTGCATGCACAAAAGGTCCTTAGCCTCCTCGCTATCTTTATATTATAAGATATGGAAATATGATGCAAATTTTGTGCATATGTCATTAGGTATTAAGCCACCTTGGTACATCATGTCAGATGTGAATTAGCTTTAACTTGGGGCTATAAGTTATAAATTTATATGATAGGTGTCGGTGTTAGGTGAGTGTATTTACATTTAAAAGGGGTTTCTACTCCAACTTCAGAAAGATACTATATCATGACGTTGAAATGAAAGAGGTAGTATAGAAAAATTGCTTAATCCATTCACAAAGGGAACTAGATGGTTACTAAATAGATCAAGTCTATGGGAATAAGAGAAGTCAGTATTCAATGAACATGTTTTAATCTCCCTTGTCAGTCAAACCATACATTTAACCAGTTTAACCCTTGATAACATAAATCTTGAACTTCATGTTATCATTTTTCTTTTTGTATTGTTTTTCTTTGCAGTATGCAAGACGAGATCTCACTCTTCAATCATAAGATGAGTCAACTCAAAATGGCCGACTCTGGATACTTGGAAGGAGATAAAAGATGGTCTTCGTCAGAGGTAAAAAAAAAAGGAAAAAAGGTTATATTTGGAGAAGGAATTGTATGTGCATGTCCTTATAATAATAATAATAATAATATTATTGCTTATATAGCGCTTAAGACGTCGGGAATATCCAAGTTTCTAAGCGCTTTACATTATTACCCCTGGTCTTCGGATTCTGGCTTGCCCGCACACAATGTATGCACTTTCTCCACTCCCTGGGGAGCATTCCAACAAGAGCTACTAGGCTCAAATTGCTAAGCATTGCTAAAGCTTACCATACTCTGTATGTGATAGCAATCTGATTTTGAAAGAAATCACAATGACATTACATATGGAAATTGAAAGGAAAATATAATTTCCTGATGTAGTTAGATGAATACTAATAATCGAAATTTATAGTGCTTAGTAATCCTCTTGTCAGATTAAAGGCCAAATTGGCTTCAAATGGTACACGTATACAATCCAAATACGGTACTGGTCTGATTTTATTACAATCATGGTTTAATTTTTTTTCTCAGCCTCCAACAGGTGAGTTTGCAATTCCCCAAATTTCAAACTTACACCTGTATAAATCATGAAAATTCAGAACCTGGATCATTAAGGTTTTACATGGATGTAATCATGTAGAGATGTCAAATTAATTAAATGAGAACAAATATTAATATTGCAGTCTGTCCTACCTGCACAAGCAAAAGAGGGTGCATCGCATCCAAAATGGAAAGTTTTATGTGGTTGCAGTTGTATGGTTGGGAATCAGGTGTCCATGTGTAAAGCGAGTGGCTTAAAATAATGTTTGGTTAGAGAGATACACTTACAAACCTGCCAACCCTTCCGAATAATCTGTAATATTCTGATTTTTAGGATTTCAAAGACCTAACAATTCAGAATATTCTGATTTTTCCAAATTTTCGATTTAAAAAAAAAAAAAATGTATTTAAAAAAAAAAATTATTGCTTAAGCCAAATAAAGATTGTTTTATCATGTGCCGCGATTTCATAGTTCACGTATTGCGTGCCTTGAATGGCTGCATGATCGAGTAGCGAATTTGTATTCGCTTTTTTGTACAGAAACCCCGTATTGCCAGTTACACTGCCAACGCCTGTTAAGGGTACAGAGGTCTTATTTTCGAAGGCATACCGTGCTAGAAATTCCTAATTCTTGTTTTCAAATGTTGGCAGGTATGCACTTAACAACTCAATTATTCATACCACTTGTAATTTTAAAAATTGTTGTGTTTTTTGTAACTGAAGAATGAAAGTTGGACTGGTTTAATAAGGGCTTTGTTGAATACTTTTAGAAAAATTGGGACAAATCAATTTTTCACATACAGTTACTTACAAAATTACAAAACTTGGTAAGGGTATGAATAATGTAGTTGTTAACTGTACATGTACCGTTTCTATTTTTCCTGTATTTTCCAGCCAAGCAATGAAGACGAAGAAGCAAAGTACCTGGCAGAGAGGGCCTCCCAACAGAAAGAAAAGAGGCAACAGAAATTCATCCCGGAGCCTTCACGGACCTTCAGATCGAACGACAACCACATCGACTACATCGACGCCGGCGAGGATGATGACGACGGGGTGACGCCCACGCAGAGCCCCGTCCAGACTCCGACGTCGGCCGAGCTGGACCCATTTACGAAGGTGACTGATTATGTATGTATCGGTGAACCAGTTTTCTATCTCAAATCTGCATGGATTGCCGATCAAAGCGAAGCTAGTAGGCTGAGTGGCAAGCTGCTGACGTGGATATAGCTAAAATCAAAGCTCTCACTCCCAGCCAGCATCATGACTTTTTTGCCTACCACTTGAGCAGCTCGTGTGGCAGGTTTTCTTTTTGTTCTTGATTTGATTCACTGTTCATGTTCATACATTTATCCATAGCAGAAAGATTGAAAACATCAACAAGATTATGCTGTTCCAAAAGGTATACCCGGTAGTGATTATATTGGCGGAAAATCATGAGGGGCATCTGAATTTAAAACGTGGTCTATACGGTAGTTAAAACTGCTACTATGGACTAATTTAAGGTTGTGTGAGTCCACACTGCCTGTTTATTGGACATGAATAACTGCAGTTGCTAAGCCTTGGTTTGAAGATGAACTGCCTTCTCAAATTCCAGCCATAATGCTCAGTCTCTCTTAGTATGCTCCTTGCAACATTGAGGTTTAATACCAAGTAGATTCCAAGCCATCATATGGTTTGGTCTGAGTTCATATTTTCTAATTGGCTGTGAGGAGAAAGCTGTCAATCTCAGCTAAACAAGGGATGCCAGTTTTGGGGCCAAAGCCTGATTTCAGGCTCCAACACGACTAAGTCACTTTTATGGCTCATTAAATGAAACCTACTGGTATCCCTGGCAAAATTGTTGACCATATCCTAGAGAGTCTAAAACACACTCCTTCCGTACTAATTCCCATCACAATAACCCATGTAATTTTAAAGATCCTAATGCTACATTGGCTAATTTAAAAAAATGCAATCATTGCCTTCTAAAAATGTCTACAAAATAAGCCCTAGATATCAACATGTGCCTTCCCACCTGAAGAATAGAAGTGAAATAAAAGGCTCAAGTTCTTTAACCATTTTCTCTCTAAGGCCACATTTTTGTCCTGTCCTGATGCAGTTGTTCTCTGATCTACACGTAGTCTTTCAAGTTGCAGTGCTAATTTTTCATACCCAGGGACCTGTTTCACAAAGCCTTTTTTTCAACGACAAATGACAAAAATCAGTGCTAAATCTGCTGATAACCAATCAGAAGCAAGGACTTCACTAGCTTATTACAAAAACTGTCATTTGTCACTGATGACAAGTTCTGTGAAATGGGGCCCAGGGCATTTGTCACTCTGACACATGGTCAGACATACAGTACTTTTGCTCTGGTGACAATTGCTCTCGGATTAGAAATTAATGTGTATTGATTGAATACTCTCACAGACTTAAAGAAAAGTATATCTATCATTGTTTTTAGGATGATGAACTTATTTTCTACGAGTTTCAAAATCCAAACTGTTTTAAGGTATGGTTGTTCTGAGAATGTGCCTTGTGTTATCAAACTATCAGTTACACTCTGACAACTAACCAGAACTATGACATACATATTTTAATGATGCTATGGACTAAATAACATGACATATATTATTGAATGGAATATCTATTATGCACTATTTTGAATGCTTATTATTTTATCTTTTTTTATTTATTTAGCTATTTCTGTTCCGATATGTAATTAAAGAAAAAGCCCTCATCTTTAAGTTTGACTTAAAATGAAGCTCCCAAATGGATGGGGTGCTCTTATATGTACATGTACATTTAAATAAATTTATTTCCCCTTTAAAACGAATAAATCTACCTTAAGATAAATATTATTGATTATTATAAATGTACAAGTCATTAACGACTGGTGTACATGTATGCTATAGATGATGAAAGCATTTTCTGTATTTGGCCTCAGTGAATTTTAAAATATTAAGTTAAAATAATCTTGATTTGCATAGAAGCAGCTCACAAACTAGTTCATTTATGAATTGGTATTACACTTCTACTACACACACATACATGTGTACATTCAAGCTCAGCACCTGTTAAATTTTCTTGACTCACAAGAAAACTTTTATGGAACTTTTCATTAAAAAAAAACTTTTAACTCCTGTCACCTTCGGAAAGATAGAAAGATAAAGATTATTTAAATAATACTTAGTGACATTTTGAAGATTTTGTTTATTTTTCCTTGTTGGCATTGCCGTGCTTCTTTGCTTTAATATTCAATGAGTTTTCCTTATCTTCTTTTTTGCGTGTTCAGTTTGGGTTTTATGTTTCTATCACATGACAACAATTATTCAAGAAATATTGTCATTCAACACTGGATCCCCCAAAATTCGGTAAAACTGCTGGTTGAAGCATATTCATTTCAACCCAAACTTTTTGCATTGGGAATTCTCATCCAAATGTCATTCTTCAGGATACAACAAGCTAACATTTTTACCATTCTCCATGGTTTTTATTTTCTTCTGACTGGATACGCATGTTTATCCAGATGGTTTATGATTATCTCTCATGATACATTTACTCATTCTTTTAAGTTATTGAAGTGATGATGACCTGATTTACTGCTCTTTTCAAGAATTGCTTTATAGCTAAAAAGCTTTCTAAGTGCATGAATGCTAACATACTATAAACGACTTGCATTGGAAAGATAATGCCCTTATTGATGCACTTTTGAATTGCCTGACAGTTATTACTTGAAGTTATCTTTTGGTGAGCACTGTTCAATTAAAGATAAAGACCAGTTATGGTCATGCGATTGCATTGTGAAAGAAACGTTGTGGAATCGATCAGAAAAGGTTGATCATCTAGCATATAAGTATTGGTTGTACTGCAAGATTCTGGAATCATCAAAATGATAAGAAATTTGGCTCAGTCTTGGCAAAGTTACAAGCACTGTACACAGAAAGGTGTATATGGGACTAGGCGACATGTGCGTTATATCTATCAGGTCCAAATAGATATAATAAGTTACCTAATATATCAACTAGTAGGCGGTTTCTCGGCAAAATTTGTATGATCATGTATTAGTCAAAATATTCTTTCACATGATTGGTAATACCCGGTAGGAGCTTCCATTTCAATTTTGAGAGGGGGGCATTTCCAAAACTGGTCTTTACCTTTAAAAGAAAAAGAAAACAAAAGAAATTATTAAATTATGATATTGTAAATGATACTATCATTTCTTTGATAACCAAACAGTATTGCTACAGTGCTAAAGCTGAGATAGGATGTAAACTGTAAGATGAAATTAGATGAATATACTGTAAAACTTATTACTTTTGCACATGACACAGCAAATTGTTAAAGATGGCAATTTTCGCAGCAGGCTACTCTCACAAAACAAACAAAATTATAACCTGTAACACAAATTTAAGGTGCCGTCTTACATTGTACAGTGTAAATTACAGTACATTTATAATGCATTGTAAATTCACATTTAATGCTACAGCTACAGTAATACTGTTAATATGATTTTAATCCACAACATTTCTGTAAATCTTCTACAGAGAATTAGAAGAACAATAATCACATTTGTGGGTTATTCACTTGAATTCATTTCTTTGTATTGATTTATTTATATATCAATTAATTTATTGATATATTATTATATTTTTATTGAGTAGTACTGTATTTAGATTATATCTGTGGTCACAATGTTACTGGGGGCTTGTGATATTGGCTCTTGATAATTTAATCATAACCGCATTGTTCTATATGTAGTTTTGAAAAGGTCAATATCATTATTAATATTCTTTAATTTATTCTTGCCCTGTGTATTTGATAATTTGCCACAAAAATACCATTAATATCATATATATGTAATCCCAACTAACATTTCTTTTTTTTCTTTCCTTTTTTTTCTCATTTCCTTGGTGCTTTTATCCCTGAATTTTAACTGGTTAGGAGCTGGAAAGACAGAAGGCCTTGTACGAGGAGAAGAAGAGAATAGCGCGAGAACAACGACTAAGGTCAGAAGTCGAGGAGGAGCAACGGAAGAAAAATGGAGAACAAACACACGTTAACAATGATAGACATTCTGTGAACTCTCAAGAAACAGCTGGTGTGAGAAGACTAAGCAGTGAAAGTAGGTTACAAAAGCCAGGGGTCATCGTCGGGAATGAGGAGAGAAGACTAAGTGCCAGCAAACTAGCCAATGGGTCGTCGGCAGCTACCACTAACGGAAACAGGTAGGTTTGCATGCACTTTGCTCGGAGGGACTCCAGGAATCGTTACTAACACGCATGCATCTTGTATTAGGCTTGATTCAGTTTTTAAGTTGAGGTATGAGTTTAGGGGAACTTGTGCATTTTGAGGAATTGATTTGGGCTCTTACATTGGTTAGTTACGGGTGCAGGCAGTTGTAGCAGACAGGAGGGTTGTAGTACAAGTTGAAAATGAAAGTACAATATGTTTTTCTTCTATATCAGCATTGACACGCAGAAAAAAAAATTGCACTGAAAATTTGCTCCTGCTTTCAAAGTAGCAGATCAAAGTTGACAGCTAATTAAAATAGCAGGACATCAACAGTAACTCAAAACTTGAATAGCCAGTTTAGGCCTCGTATTAATTGAGTTGAATTCCTAGGTATGGCAATGTGAATTCAGAGGTAATGGCTAGAAACGTACTTGTATTGACAGGATGATTTGCCCAGTAATTGAAGAAGAAAAAAATAAGGCAATCTCCTTGCAGCTCCTGTAGAAAAAAAAAAACTGATTTGTGCTAGAGGAGTTTTCTTGAGGTATTTCAACTTGCCAGGGAAAGCCAGAACCAGAGGGAATTATTGTGTGGACACTTGTGTTTGCAGAGACTCAAGACCTTCATTCCGTTTAAAACTTTAAATATTTGAAAAAAAAATGTTTTCCTCTCTTGATCAAAGCCGATCTCTTGCCCTCTGTGTTTTGGTGTCTTTAAGATGTACTTAGAATACTTAGAATGTACGTAGAAATACCCTTCAAATGGCATTTAAAAAGAACTTTAATTTACTTACATGTTTGCTTTTGCAGGTGCATAGTATTTTCAATGCTTTTATTGCAAATTCATTTTTGTGTTTTATAGTAGTAAGGCAGTTATAAATAGTGTTAATAAAACAATGAAGGGAAGTTTCCACACATGTATTGTGTATACGTGTAAAGATATAGTAAATATAGATATCATTAACTCTTAATAACTACATTAAGTAGCTCATTTAGTTTACTTCTTCAATTGGTGCTTGTTTTCACACTTTTTAAGGAATTCTATTCACCAAGCAAAAATGACAAGCCATTTGAATGCTTGATTAGTTTTTTTTTGTATTAATCCACCTTTCGAGATCTTTAATTTCTCGATCATTTTCTGTTGGAACATGCTTGCATTTTGCTGCATTTCTATGATTTTTCTTGCATGGCTACTCTGCTGCTTAATGCTGGGTTTCTATGGTAACCTCATCAATTCCATCATCATCATCAGCATCACTAGTAGAAGAACAATCTCATCGTCAACGTCGGCGTCACACAGTATTGGAAGGCCACGATCCCTCTACGTGTAAGTACTCGGTACATCTACCTGAGTGTACAGGTTTGCAGGTTCCCTTCAGTGGTCCAACACATGCTCCGCTGGCAATTGCATTGGGCGTTATCTTGTCAAATAATATAATTAGATTTAGGGTTGCTTTTAGGTTTCAATTTAGGGTCAGGGCTAGCTTTATAGTGCTGCAATTGGGTTTTAGATTGGGTTCAGGGTTAGGGTTAGAGTTAGATTTGCTATTTGGTTTAGGTCAGGACCTGGGTAAGGTGGCAGTTGGGTTTAAGGTACTAGGTTAGGGTTATTTTTTTTTGGGGGGGGGATGTACCGGTAATTGGCTTTTAGTTTATGGTTAGGGCTGGGTTTAGGATTGCAATTAGGTTAAAGGTACTGGGTTAGGATCAGGTTTGCAATTGGGATTTAGTTTAGGGTCAGAGCTAGGGATGAGACTGGGTTGCAATTAGGTTCAATGTACTGGGTTAAAGTTAGGGTTGCAATTGGGGTTGCAATTGGGGTTTTAAGCTAGATATAGGGTTTAAGGGATATAGTCAGGGTTGGGGTTGGAATTGGGTTATACATGTAGGTAGATAAAGGGTTAGGGGTAGGGTCAGGGTTTTACATGTAGGTAAATAGATATAGGGTCAGATACAGCTGTCGGTGTACATTTATAGTGTTGGTCCGGGATTAAAGTTAAGAATTCAGTCAGCCTACATTGCAGGATATTGACTGGGGCAATTGTCACCGTAGTATGTGTTGTACTGCTTTCTTTCATCATCCAAGAGCCAGATAGTGAGGTAACTTTATCCTTTTTTTCTTTGCACTTTGACTTCGGAATTTAAGAGACCTATTCAAAAACCTGTTAAATATTCAACCAAACTAGAAATTAAAGGCAAGACAAAACAAAGCAAGGCAAGCCAAGCCAAGCCAAAGCTAGACAAAAAAGCTTGGTTCAATGCAATATGAAGGAGGAAAAAAATAAGCAAAAGAGCTTTATGATGCAATTCAGCTTTTGTAACACTACAACAGATGCAAAATATAAAACCAAAGGAGAACCAAGGCAAGTGATGCAGCTTAGAATTAAGTGACAAAGATTGTTGTGCATTTGTAGCAAATAAAAAACCCTACTTCTGGTTGATCAATCTCATGACTACAGTTTTATATTGGTATTGTTTGTACTTTCTATGGACCAAAATCATGAGATATATGTGGGCACTGTTGTCAATGGGATAGCGGTTGACAACCAATAAATGCAAATTTGTGAAAACACTGATCTTCCCATTTTGTACAATTTGATGCTCCTGTATGAATACATTGTCAACATAGATACTCATGTACTTGAAAATGATAGTGTTTAAATACAATTTAATGTGTAGTTCAAATAATGTGTCTGCTCTATCATGAATGATGAAGTTAACAGATTCGAAATCCGGTGTAGATAGCAGGATTTGTTTTCCATGTAAAATATCGCAGTTCATAACTTACTGCAGTAACAGCAATTGCACAAACCACACATTCATGTACTGACCGTCACTATTACCTACATGGCTAGCTGCTTGTATAGCACACTAGCAAGCTCCATTTTAGAACATTGCTTAAATTTTGCACAATTTCACAAACGATTGTAAGTTTCACCATTTTATTAAAAATTCTAACCCAGTTCGGTCACTGTGACAAATACATAATTAATTAATACTATGATGTAATTAACAAATATTCAATCCTTGTATTGGTGCGGTAAACCTCTGATTCTCATATTTTGCTACTCTAATTATTATAATGGACTCTACTACTTTACAGTGATAAGAAGGTACCAAGAAGAGCTACAGTCGGAGGTACTGACGAGAGTAAACGGGCGTCGACTGGAGATAGATATAGGTAACATTGGATCCACGATACATGCTCTGGTGACAAGTGCTCTGTGGTCAATTTACCATTGTAAACAAGTTCAGGGCCTCGTTTCATAAAACTTGTGTCAAAATCAAGTAACAATAACTGTTATAAGCTACTAAAATCCTTGCATTTGATTGGCTGAGAGCAAATTTGTCAGAGAATCTTAGCATTCGTTGTTGATAACAAGTTTTATGAAATGGGGTGCTGAACTTCAACCCTTGACCCAACACTGTATACCCTATCCATATCCCTATGTACAGGAAACAACTGAATTATTCATACCCTTACAAAGCTTTGTAATGTTTTCAAGGTTGCGATAATTGATTTGTCCCAACTTACTTTTCTTGATCATGTAACATATTAAAGCTTACATCTAAAGTATTCAACAAAGGCCCTAATTCAACCAGTCCCTTATCCAACCATTCCCTAATTCAACCAGTCCCTTATCCAACCAGTCCCTAATTCAACCAGTCCCTTATCCAACCAGTCCCTAATTCAACCAGTCCCTTATCCAACCAGTCCCTAATTCAACCAGTCCCTTATCCAACCAGTCCCTAATTCAACCAGTCCCTTATCCAACCAGTCCCTAATTCAACCAGTCCCTTATTCAACCAGTCCCTAATTCAACCAGTCCCTTATCCAACCAGTCCCTAATTCAACCAGTCCCTTATCCAACCAGTCCCTAATTCAACCAGTCCCTTATCCAACCAGTCCCTAATTCAACCAGTCCCTTATCCAACCAGTCCCTAATTCAACCAGTCCCTTATCCAACCAGTCCCTAATTCAACCAGTCCCTTATCCAACCAGTCCCTAATTCAACCAGTCCACCTTTCATTCTTGAGTTTGAAAAACAAAAAACATCAAATGTACAGTGGGTGTGAGTAAATTTCTTGTTAACTGTTTACTGGTACACTGTTCATGTGTCTGATGAAAGAAAGCCCCAAGCACGTATGTCGCAAGAGCATTTGTCTTGTCACCAGTTAAATAATGGGCTAAACTTTACCTGTATCAAATCTGTTACAATGAAATGTCAAGGGAATTTTCTCTTGACTAAATAAGTACATTGTGTTTATGCCAAGTGAAAAGAGAAAATGAATTTGGAGTTAATTTCATTGCAAGTTTTCATGACATGACATTTTCATTGCATGTATTCAGGGTGTGTGTGGTTTTTTAATATATTTTTTTTATTGAAGGCATGTATTACAGTGGTTTTGGTTTTCGAGGGTTGATTGTACATTCAGTGCTAAAATAAGCACTTCAGTTAAAATCACTATGTACATGTACATGTATGCATTTGTGTATATTTTTTCTCATGACTCTGTGGGATATTTTGGTATTGATGTGTTTTGTATACATACATGTAGCGACAATATCAATATAATAAGGACAACAAATGGCATTAAATGACAATTATTTTTCTTTCTTGTTTTGTCCCCCATGGGGCATGGAAGAAAAAGAAACATTTGATATAATAAAAAGAAGAAGGGCAATTTTTGGCAGTCTAAAGACAACAGTATTTATAGAGAAAGGCAAAGAGAGAAAGAGCCAAAAAATGTACATCTAACTCAAGCTGCCATCAGTTAAGCAGTAGATTTAACAAGTTAAGCACAACTACAACTCTATGTAGTGCAATATAATACAGTCAAACCAAGACCGAATGTTTTTACCAAATCTTGCTAGATTTTTCAATTATTTAGCATTATTTAGAATCAAGTAACATTGAATTTTTCAAGTAAGTGTACATTAATGCTCAATATTTACCTGTATGGAAGAGAATATAGTACTTTAAATCACCTTCTGAATGCATATATCAATCCCAAATATAAACAATTCCCTCGTCTTCTTCTCCAGCAATGTCAACCATTCTGTGGCGAATGGAAGAGTGAGACGAGGAGCGTCCGACTCAGATGCTAATTTAACCAACCAAGTATCTCCCGAGAGGCACAAGGCTCAGGTCACACGGAGAACGGAGATAGAAGAGAAGACCAAGACCAAACAGGCCCAGAGGGAAGCAGTACTCAATTATTACAAGGTAAGTTATGTAGAGGTGTTGTGGACTAGTGGATAAGTCACCCGACTGCAGATCATAAGGTATGGGGTTCAAGTCCTGCTGCAGCACTAACATCATTTGGCAAGACGTTAATCTACATTTGCCTCTCTCCACCCAGGTGTAAATGGGTACCTGATATGCTTGAGCGCTAGTTACTTTGGTAGCTCTGCTACGACCAGGGTATTATGTGTAAAGCGCCATGAGCCTCAGAACCTGGCGGATACTGGCGCTTTATAAATAACCATATTATTATTTGTAAGTTGCACGACAGATACTTTAAAACAGTTTGGATTTTAACCCTTTTAATGATAATAATATTCGGTTCTTGTATGGCGCATATCACATTATAACGTCTCTTTGCGCTTCCAAAGAGCTTTGGAAATTATTGCCCCAGCTTTTGCATGGCTGCCATTACGCCGCTCTAGCATTTTAAGGAATTTCTTCCTACCAGGTACCCATTTACCTCACCTGGGTTGAGTGTGGCAAATGTAGATTAATGTCTTGCCAAAGGACATTGGGGCTGTGGCAGGACTTGAACCGCGGACCTTGTGATCCTCAGTCCGGTGACATATCCACTCGACCACGACACCCCTACAGAGACAATCATTCATCATTTTGGGGTTTGGCTCAATAACTTTTGATTTAGAGCCCTACTGAATATTCTAGATGCATGATGAGTAAGAGCAAAAGTTTATGCACATACTGCATCCATTTTGGTGTCATGCCTATTGTATTTGATGCTAGGTATCTAAAAAAGAAAAATCGGCTCTAATATTATTAAATTGGCTTTAATTTAAAACAGAATAAAGAACTTGACTCCCACCATGGATTAGTAGACTTTTTTAGACCAAGGGGGTGTTTCACAAAGATCCTAAGTCGAACTTAACTCTATTAAAGTTAGACTTGAACATAATGGAGAGCCATTTGTAGCCTTCAAACGAAATATATTCAAAAGCAAAAATTTAAGTATTTCAGACTTTTCATAAATTCCATATCAAGAAGATGAAGTCTCCTTGATAATAAAATATATAATTGATTTGAATCAACATTTTATGCTTTTTTAAATAACTTTCACAAAATATTTTCCAAGATGCTAACCGGTTTCCAAAATAAGTTCAAGTTACAGTTAAGTTCGACTTAGGATCTTTGTGAAACGCTCCCCAGGTTTAACTCTCAATCATTTGTTTTGAATGTGGTTGTTCACCTTTAACCTTTGACCTGTGTTTTCTTTGCAATCATCAGACGAGAGCATCGCCACCCCCAGGGAACAGGAGAGAGACGGAGGCAGCAAACAATTCCAGAAACTCACCCTCACCAAACAGCAGTTCAGCCTTCTCTAATATCAAACCAAGATCAGGTAATCTCTAATTCCTTTTCTAGAATATATATCTCAAAACTACATCATTCTTTTAAACATATTTGTGGCTTACACCCAGTAAATAAAATTGATCTTATTTACTGGGTGTAAGCCGCAAATATGTTTAAATAATTGAAATTTCTCCCAGGAAGCAATACATTTATAAAAATACATCATTCTTTTCTTTTCGTTTTGTTTAACTTTCTACCCGTCTCCCAGACATCGTCATTCATACTCACTTGCATTTTCTTGATTTTTTTTAATTTTAGCATGTGGTAGCTGTCAGTTAATTCCATATTAAAAATGTTTTTAAAAAATTGGCAATCTTTTTTACATGAAGAGACTGATGACTTTATAGCAGCTACATTACAGATAAGTGTAATAATCATTATATGACAAAATCAAATTGGAATGTTCAACCAGCTCGTTTGTGTGTCAGTAAAGATGATGATGATGATGATGATGATGATGATGATGATGATGATGATGATGATGATGATGATGATGATGATGATATGATGATGATGATGATGATGATGATGATGATGATGATGATGATGATGATGATGATGATGATGATGATGATGATGATGGTGGTGGTGGTGGTGGTGGTGGTGATGATGGTGATGATGACGGTGATGATGGTGATGGTGATGATGGTGATGATGGTGATGGTGATGATGATGATGGTGATGGTGATGATGATGATGGTGGTGATGGTGATGATGGTGATGATGATGGTGATAATAATAAAATTTAATTTATATAGCGCTAAATACAAATGTCTCTAAGCGCTTTACAAATATATTATTACCCCGGTCATTGGATTCAGTGCTTACCCGCACACAATGTGTGCACAATCTCCACTCCCTGGGGAGCATTCCAGCCAGGCGTTACATGACGCTCAAAAACTGTTTGACCAACAATGACGGTCGCATCCTACCGGGTACCCATTTAACACCTGGGTGGAGAGTAGCAAGTGCAGGTTAATATCTTGCCAAAGGATATTAGTGCCGTGTCGGGATTCGAACCCTCGACCTTCGCATCTCCAAGTCAAGCGCCTTAAACCACTCGACCACGACACTCCCGTGGTGGTGGTGATGATGATGATGATGGTGATGGTGATGATAATGGCGATGATGATGATGATGGTGGTGATGGTGATGATGATGGTGATGATGATGATGATGGTGATGGTGATGATAATGGTGATGATAATGGTGATGAATCTATATCATGGTGAATAGAGGAGTGGTTTTGAATAAATGTCAAGCCATTATTTGCACCTTTGTAACAACTTTTTCCCATTCCCTAAAATAATACTTAGTTTCTCCCTCTCCCTCTCTTCCTTTCGATTCTTTTTCTTAGCATTCAATATAGGAGGTGGCAAACCAACGGGAGACGGTCTTCAAGCAAACTTTACTGCAAAGAGAGAAAAAACAAAATGGGCAGAAGAGCTAGAAAGAATTGAACAACTAAGAAAGGTGAGTTGCTGTAGTTTTTTATGAAATTTTGCAAAAATTCTAATAGTTTATTCAATTTCACAACTATTTAACATTTTGCCTGTACAGTATCTAGAATATCCAGCAAACCGTTCAAATTATGCACTTTCATGCTGATAGCTAAGAAGCAGTTCTAAAATATATGACTGCAAGATCACAAAGACTTTCCAGAGCACATTATTTCTATAGGCAATCAAACAGGGCATCGAAAAGCCCATAAGTTGACTTTTTGAAAAAATTGCGATTATGTTGAAATCATTTCTGATTGAAGTTGATTTTGTCTCCTACCCATTTAATGTTCTCCGACTGGTAATACAGAGAAAGTATTCCATAATACAAATTGTTATCAAGCAATTACCCAGATTATTGTATGTCATGAAATCTGTTAATAGTTCTTGTTGCTTTGTGTCAGGTTTATGTTCATGTATTACATTTATAGGATTAAAGATGGATCAGGGCATTATACCCCAGTTACTCCACCAAACTGACTCCAAACCGATAAAATCTTGCCGTTTCTGGGCATTTAATGTAATTGTCGGTCAATCTGGTATCGGTCAGTTTGGTGTGATAGGCATTGTTGGTCTGTTGGTGTTCAAGTAGACTTTTAGTTCTATACACCAGTCCAAAGCAATCACCAGTCTTTATTTCTCACTGCACTATTCTAGTGTGCACAGCCTTGGATGAATTCCATTCACACTATCAGTGATTACAATAGTGTGGTGGATATGCAGAAGGTGAGTGAGAAGTGGTACCAGTCTGCCATTGATTAGTCTGATGTGATGTATTAGATCACTGTGACTTGCCTTCTTTCACTGTGTGCATGCGTTTTTTTTCATCAGGGGTCATCATTTTTTGCTTCTTGTTTTTATTTGCGCTATTTTTGTTGAGTTTTGGTTGTTGGTAATTGATACATTTTAAGGTTTATCAGTTATAGTCCTGCCCCAGCTTTTAATTATTTTTTTGTGTAAAATGATGATGATGTACATCTTAATCCCAGTCAAATGATGCGCTTAGAGCAGACACTTAACCGGGTATTCCCTTGTTCCCAGAATAAAACCGGTCATTGGCATTTTTTATTGAACAGCGAGTTAATCATCTACAGAACATGTTGATTTGGAAGTCGACTCAAGATCTGTGAAATTTATGATGAGTATGATTTCTCATAAGATATATGATCATCATCACCGTTGTATGAAATACACCCGTAGTGTACTCATCATCTGGCATAAAAATGATTATGATATAATAGGAATATAGTAGAATAGGTTATTATTTTATATGCCTCCGCATTGGAAGAAATCTGATTAGATTTGTGGTAAGTAGGTCAATGGTCAAAGGTCATAGAGGTCATTTTCTGAAAGTAAGGTTTTATTCTTGCTATAGTAATATCTCAACACGGTGACAGTGTTACTGCAGGAAGATGATCCAATTACATTTTCGAGGCTAGTAGGTCAAGTTTATAGTCGTCAGTTGACATTAGATTGTAGACTTTATGTTTTTATTGAGATATGTCATGAATGTTATCCATTTTCCATCATGAATTCAGGGAAGAGACATACATGTATAGGGGATGTAGTCGCATTTGTTGTTTCTTCATTTACTTGCATGGTGTGTTGATGAGTGTCTTAATTGAAATGAATCAATCTGTGAGGGCATTGTATGTCTTGATAAAGGTGGGCACGAAATTTGTGGGCGTGTGTGTAGACTTTTCATCCATTGCCAATTATGAAGACATATTGTACATTTACTGTGTACATTTACTGTGTGTTCAAAGCTTCTTTTGTTTCAAGTTGTATAGTATACAAAGCTGACTTATTTTTTAGAATGTTCCATTAGGATACATTTATAATGTGCATGTGCATAAACCTGTGTGGGCATATGTGTAAAACTTTTCTTCCATTGCCAATTATGGAGACATATTGTACATTTACATGTACATCTACATGTATGTCCATGTCCAAAGCTTCTTTTGTTCTAAGTTGTATAGTATACAAAGCTGACTTATTTTTAGAATGTTCCATTAGGATACATTTATAATGTACATGTGCATAAACCTGTGTGGGCATACATGTATGTGTAAACTTTTCTTCCATTGCCAATTATGAAGACATATTGTACATTTACATGTACATGTACTGTGTGTTCAAAGCTTTGATTGTTTTTAAGTTCTATAGTATACAAAGCTGACTTATTTAAAAAAAAAATCCTTTGGGATAGAGTTATCAATGTACACGTGCATAAACCTGTGTAGTAAAAAAGGGCACCTGTAGATGTTTTACAATGTACATCGAAATTTCTTCCAGGAAGCATAACATTTTTTTTAAATTAATTATATTAAAAAATACATTTAGTTTGAATACTTCCATTAATTTGTTAGATTAGTTTGCATGGTGTGTTTAAGTTGAGATAAATCAATCCTGTTTGGTTGTTAAATGTATGTGCTAGAGTAAACATTTTTTTTTTTAATGCTTTGAGTTTTGTTGTTGTTGTTATTGTTGCTGCATTTTCTTTCCAGCATTCATGGTTAATGGGTCTACTTAATCAGTCTGAAAAAAAAATTGTTTTGAAACTTTTCGAATTTTTCATCCCATTTTGTTCCCAAGTACAAACTGTGAGGTACGAACCATGAATGGCTTGCATAACTAATCTACCGGTATTAATCCTTTGTTTTCTTTTCTTGTTTTTCAGTGCATTGAATCGCGATTGAAAGTGTCTTTACCAGAGGATCTAGCCGAAGCGCTGATGGACGGGGTGGTACTATGTCATCTAGCTAATAACATTAAATCTCACATCATATCAAGCATCCACGTTCCTTCCACTGCAGTGGTAAGATTCAAGATTCAAGTTTTTATCGTCCTTACAAAATACAGAAATTGGATCCGACTTTTATTGGTGCTACTCGCAATATACATGTACATGTTAAAAAACACACCATGTTATCATATCATGTATTGTGAGCCAGAAGGATATGGGGTCGTATTATGTCATCTAGCTAACAATTATGTTAAATCTCATGCGATATCAAGCATCCACGTTCCTTCCACTGCAGTGGTAAGATGATTCAAGATTCAAGTTGTTATCGTCCTTACTCAATACAGACAATTTGATTTGACAATTCGAGTTACACAGTCCTCTATATAAATTTTATAGGATAGATTTGATACAGATCTATTGACTCAAGCATTCATGCTTATGATAGCTGGCCTCTGCATTTATCTTGATTCTTTGACTTACCTCCATACTGTCAAGTTTCCAATTATATATATATACATTTTTATGTGTGTGTATTTCAGTTTTCACTCTTTATGTAAATCAATTTTATTTTATACTATTATTGTTATTTGAATATTTTGTATTTGATTTATCAACGATATACATTGCACATATATTTTTATATTGAAAATCAAAATAAATTACTTCCGTTTCAAACATACCGATGATCTTTTGTTTGAAAAACAAATGATTAAATTGTGTGTTTTTGAATAATTATTGTTTGATAGATTTAGTACAGATCCTAATGTTCCCCAAAGGTACAAATAGCGGTTTGCATGATGGCGTTTACGGTTTGTAGTGTGTATTCAAGATCTGAATTTGCTATGTTCTCTTTTGTCTTTCCTTACAGCCTAAGTTAACCCAAGCCAAGTGCAGAAGAAATGTTGATAACTTCCTAAAAGTGTGTACAGCTGCTGGTGTGCAATCCGTGAGTATACCCCTTCTCCATCTTTATACTATTTCTCTATGTTTCTATGTAAACTATGAGTTTTGCACTATTGCTCTGTGATATATATTCACTGTATCTTTTCTCTTTGTTAACTATTTCTCAACGTTTCTGTATGTGATGCAGTCTCGTGTTCCAGTAACAAAAATTAATTCTAACAGATTCCAACAAAATTATCGCTGTGTGCTTATTTGTATATGTAGCAATGAATAGCATTATCCTGAGAATTTGTAAAATAGTGCTGGGTTAGAAGCAAAACAAACCAGACATTTTGTTTCCCAAAGCATCTGGTATAAACGAGAGGCAGGGATATTTGCCATATTAATTGCAAAATAGTATCTTCAGAATAATCTTGTCCATTTTGATATGTACAAGGTGAGCCAAACAACCTACATTATTACATGTACTTTTACAAAAGAAACAAGGCACTTATTTGCCTACAAGTGTACATCGGTAGAATTTTATTGCCATAGAAGATCTTCAATTATTGATTAAAGGACAAAACTGATTTTTGGTTAGTGTTGGTTGATAATAATAGCACTACAACTTGGACATTACTCCACACTTGATGTACGGTAGAAGAGGCTACTGCTTTTAATCCGAGAGTTTAACCCTCAACATCCAATGTTTTGAATATTGTTTGCCAAACGAATCCTAACCCATGCTTACACTATCCAAACCGGCCCCCTCTCCCCACCCTCAACCTAAAGACCGCATGATTCCAATATTACTATTTCCCTTCCCAGAGACCTTGCTTTTCCTATTCCTGACCCTCTTCTACCCCCTCCTAATCTTTGCTTTGACCTCCTCCTAAGCTTTGCAGTCTAACCCTATTAACAGAATGAATTGATTATTGATGTACTGTACATGTAAGACTTAGTACTGTATGTGTTCCAGCTAATAGATTTTAAGTGCGAGAATGGACATTTATCTACAGGCAGGGTTGGGCTGGGATATATGGATGCCAACAATCCGGACCCAAAACTTCTTAAGTATTTACATGGGATACAAGTCCATATAAATGTGTCTAATGATTCTTTGTTTAATAGCTACATGTATACTCAAGATTATTGCCCACAATTATACAACTTCCACACAACTGCGCCAGGAGTGTCATTTTTGACAGACATGGCGCATTATAAATGTTCACTATTTTTATTATTATTATTCTTTTTCGTTTACAAGATGTACACGCAAATATCAGGCGCAATTGAAACAGATGACATTGGTGAAGTCAGTGAAGTTTGCCATCCTGCATGCCCCTTTCAACTGTTCTTGATCCTCCCCTCGCATTATGTCGCATTATCTGCACATTGCATGTATCCTGCTCTCCCCTTTTCCCTAGCATATGTGCATGAAGTGTCGTATCGTAAAGACTTGTCCCTCAAAGGACGAATAAATGAACAGGTTGTCTAAAGCAGCCAAAATTAAAAAACAAAAAACAAGACATACATGTACCTGATATGAGTACCCTAGTGGTTGAACTAGGGTGTTGGGCTAGGCCTGATTTATAACAGTTCTCTTTGAAAGTGGGGGCTAATTGTCTTAAACGGATCACTCTCTGATGCTTTGATAGAATGAACTCAAATTTGAACTTGTTTACTAACTGGACAGGTTTTGAAACTGAGGACTTAGGCTCATGACTTTCAGCCATTTTTAAAAGATAACCAAGCCATGGAGTACTGTCATTCCTGCAAGAACGGTTATTCAAACATTCAAAATGAGACCTACATCCACAAGTACCCATATTCAAGGTTCATTGTTAAATGTGATAACAATAACATTAATGATCTAGTACATATATATTACTGTAAAGATTAGACTCAGTTTCCCTGTTTGAGCAAGGATGAAATTACATGTAGCCCATCTCACAACCTGTTATGAAAGTTTGGGTGATTTTACAAATGTACTTGTCATATTGTCTGTCCAGAGATAGAAGGGCGTTAACTCCTGTCATGTAACACGGAACTAACACCCTTCTGGCTCTCAACAGATATAACAATATTGTTGACTCCTCCTTATTTTGTTACTGACGTCTTAGCCTCATCTCTGTAATCTCTATTCTGTTTGTTCCCACCAGGAGAAACTATGTTCACCGGCCGATATACTAGAGGGCAAGGGTCTACCCAAAGTGGCTACGACGGTGAGAACGCTTCTATCGCAATCGACTGTCCACACCAAGCAATGGGCTGTCTGAAAGTCAAAGACATTGATGAACTTTTTCTTGCGATTGCGAACCGTTTGTGCAGGGATCCGGCAAGAATGAACTATCCCACGTGTATACTACTACAAAATATTGAGTTTTTCTATAGTGCTCATAACCATCACGCTATGACGGTCATGGCGGTTCAGCAACTACTACCAATTCTACCCCTACAGTGTTTTACTACTACAACAACCTCTAGGTAGAATCTATTGGAAGTCAAGGCCATTGAAGCAGTGAGCTGTTTGGAAGGCGTGAAATACGATGAAATTACATGTATGTGTGCAGGGGATTGAGCAAGAATAGAGTACCGGTGTCCTATACTACTACATAACTACTTCTACTACAACTACTAGGCATAATATATTAGCAAATTCTTAATGGACAGTCCAGTCTATTGAAACAGTGAGCTGTTTTGAAGTTAAAGGAGCTTTAGAACTCTTTGTTGCCATCTATGTGTGCAGGAATCAAGCAAGAAATGAACAATCCTATATTACTACTACACTGTACTTCTACAAGGCAGAATATATCGGCAAACTCTCCATTGGCAATGCAGGCTATTTGAATGAGTGGGCTGTTCCGAACGGACAGTCTGAAGAATCTTTGGTGCCATTCCATTAGCGCTGACCTGGGAAGTGTCCAGAGAATCAAACGAGAATATACTACCCTTTACATGAACAACTACTACTACTACTACTACCTGACTACCACCACCACTATGCAGAAACTACATTGGCAGACTCTTTATCAGGAGTCTTTGTGGATGAGTGTGCCGTCTGAAATTTAATCTGTTGCTATTCCTGCGAGACACTCTTCAAAGATGTTTACAAGATTCTGCAGGAGATTTCTTGAGAAATAAGTACTTGATATTCATTGTTCTCGCCAGCATGTAACAGCCATCTACATATAGGTCATTGTAACAAGGAGACCTATTGAAAAGATATATCAAGGATAAATCCTCTCCTAAGGGGGTATTTATGAAATTATCAGCTTATAACACTAACCTTTAGAAATACTTAAATGCACATTTACAAGGTCGAACATGCTTTTATCGGCTTAGAACTCAATTTTTCTCCCACTCTTATATTTTTCATGATAATTTTAATCTCCTGCTTTTGCTTCGCAAGTGTCTGAGACCCCCCCCCCCCCCCCCCCCAAAAAAAAAAAAAATCCAACTGCTTTATCATAGTTTAGGACCACCCAATTTTCAGATAGTGCTCAGAAGAAAATTCCAGCCAAAACACTGTTTCGCTATTGAACAACTGATGACCAACTCCTGTCTGATTTATGGCTAAATTAAGTGTGACAAAAATTTGACACTGTTTAAGTTTGGTTTGGAGATTTGTGCACTGTGTGTTTAAAAAAAGAACTCAATGTGTTGCATTTTCTCTCTTGCACCCACACTACATTTTAAACAGAGTTACTGATTGCTGTAAAAGCATCTTTAGACTCCAAGTTCATATCTCTGCTTTGTCTTTGAAGAAAGAGAAGAAGAGGGGAAAAACACAGCCCTCTGACTAGTCAAAGATGTACACAAACCCTTTTATAATTACCAAGGCCTCTACATGTATATGATAAGAATTTTTTACCCAACAAGCTCTTCAGTTTGAATTTCGAGATTTTAAGTGACCATCAAAGTGATAATAACCAATTAATCACATATGAGATCTTGTTATTACCGGTATGTAGTGACCTTTGTGTAGGCACACCGCAGATTAAAACATCCACTTAATGAGCTTATCTGCCTCAGTTTGTAGATCATTTGTGACCATTAAAGTGAAAATGACCAATTACCGTAATCCCATGTACAAGGTAAAATTGATTAGAATGTCATCATTTCATGTTTATGTACCCGGTACTTAACGATTTTGTCAACTTGAATTGCAGTCCTCTCTATAAGTTACCGGTATTTGCAAATCCAATTACAATTTACTACCAAAACCAGCTAACCTGTGTGAAGTATAAACCAATTGTGACAGTCAAACTAAAAATGACAAATTAATCACTTGTAAGATTGATTACAATGTCATGATTTTTAAGTCTATGTACATGCAGTTATTCTTGTAGTCATAAATTACAGGGTTACTGTTAGTATAACTCTTGCAGCTGTTTATCATCCTTTGACCAAATCTTAACAAGGTCTGAGCGTGAGATTTTGGTGTAATGAGCTCTTCTTTGCAGTGAAACTTGCAAATTATTACAGTTTGAAAGCAAGTATATGTAAGTATTTACTTACAAGATTTCTTTCATTTGTTTTGCAGCTCTAAGAGTCTAATGCAACATTACAATATAATCCACTTCAAACATACATTGTATACATGTAGACTGGTATTCCTTATTAGGTGATCTGTACAAGCAACATAATACACTGTATTTGAAGGAGTTAAACTAGAGACGTGGTTTCAATCTTCATTCTCAATTGGGACATGTATAATGTAACAAGTTTTACATACTCTATACTATACCATAAAACTATATCTTGCCTCACGATCTAAGGCCAATTAATAGTGCTTTCTTCGTTCTTCAATGTTGATTGAATAATAGAAACTTATGGAACATTGTGAATTATCCAGATCATATCTTTATGAGAGCCATCGAAATGTGTTACCTTTGCCATATTGAGATGGGTATCTTTGCATGTATTCTCTACATAATCATGAACTCTCATACTTATGATTGTGTACATGTGTATTGCTTCAAGATAGAACCATGCTAAGAAAGATAGACTTCATGAACATGTACCTTGTAAAGATGATAGCAATAACTCCACATGGAGTGCCTTTCTAGTGATGTTTGAATGAATTGTGTAGAAGCTACTTAAAAGCACCTTCTTATATATTGATGCTCTGGGGAATACATTCATTGGGTGTTTGGTGTTAGTGTTAGTGTTAAGAATCAATGAATGGCCAATGCATTGCTTTTAGTGAAAAGATCTTTTTTACACCAGACACCAAACCCTGATATATGCAGTGTATGAGTACAATACAAATTCCATGTGATTACCTAATCATTAACACCGGTGTACCAGTACTTAGGTGTAATAGAAGATATCAGTGTCAAATACTACACCATTGTCCATAGTTTGCTATTTCAGTTCAATCCAGCCCTGTACCTACATGTAAGATCATGTTTAACAAAGGAATTCTTGAATCTCAAACCAATTTCCTTTGTTAAACCCGATTTTGAACAAAAGCTGAAGCATCATCTTTAAAGTTTACCAATCACTAAAACATGTTTTGCAATCAATGTAAGCGGGTTCCATGAGTGGCAATTGAACTCATAGAATGACAGGTAATTTTCATTTACGCAGATCTTTAAACATTCTAGCTGTACACAAGTATCTTTTTCAATTGAATATTGGCCCTTGAGTCGAGTAGATCCTGCCCTTTAATATGAAAATTAGATGTGCTGTATGCATTCTATGTCCATTTTTGAAATGCTTGTTATGCTATGTTATAATCCAATATGAGATAAATTATGCTACTTTTGTGTTTGATTGCAGTTGAGACTAGCACATTTCCGTCATTGGACCAATTTATAAACGTGCTTAGAATAGTAAATTTGAACTCTTTTGTGCCCCTTCTTTAAAGATAAAGTTGAGTTCTGGTCATGTGATTACTTTGTGAAAGAAACGGTGTAGAATCAATCTGAAAAAGTTGATCATGTAGTATAATAAGTATTGGTGTGTACTGCAAGGTTCTGGAGTCATCAAAATGATAAGAAATTTGGCCCAGTCTTGGTAAAGTAACAAGCACTGTACACAGAAAGATGTATATGGGACTACACAAACAAGTGGCATAAAAATTGGTCCTCATTTTTAAGCTGTTGTCATATATAGAATATGAAGGTATATGAAGAGCCATGCTTTTCAGGGAGCATTTCTTCTTTGATGTTCTTCCACACTTGCATATTAACAATGATAACGCTCACAAATTATTTTTCACCTCTCCCCAGAACTCAACCTTCTCTTTAAACACGTCTTATATAAATCATATATCACATCTGATTTAAATGATTCTCTTTGTTTTGCTATTATATTATGCACAAGGAAAAAACAGTGTGAAAAGTGAGTGCCCTTACTAACCACTGTTACATGCTTTATAAATATTTCCTAATTTTTTCCATTTCCCGATCATAATTGGAAATCGATTATTGCTTTATCGCTATTCATTACCGGTATCTATAATTTTGAAATAATTTGTTCAATATCTGCTTCTCTGTAACAATTTACAGGCAGTCGTAGTTAAACGTCATACTTCTACATGTACACATAGAATTTCCCTATTGATTTACGACTCCTTTCCCCTTTCCCATTTTCATATGAGTATCATTGTTACAAGAAATATTTCACCCGTCTTTTTAGTTTCTGGTCATTATGCTACATGTACCCATTAAATGATGTTGCCTTATAGCGTTTTGAATGTTAACATACTGTTTACATACCATGTCTTCGATCAAGCTCACACTTGGATTGTGTTTTTCTTTACCTTTAATAATAACATTTTCTTCTCTTAGCCTTGAAAGGTACATGACAATTAAAAAGTTCAAGGTAGACAGTCTAGCAGAACATTCCTAATTTCCCCTTTCAATGTACTGTTCTCTCGTTTGAAAATTCCTACTGGGGTGACAAATACACAGAGATCTGTAATTACGAACACTAAGCATTCTTTTTTTCTCCAAAATGCAAGTGTTTGAGGTTTAATGTACCGTTCTGCCTCTTGTGAATTCATATTAGGGTGACAGTTGGACCTGTGAAATTAAACACCCAAAATTCTATTTCTAGAAAATGCAGCTGTTTTAGGCTTTAACGTTGTATTTTTTTCCCCCATCCTTATATCCAATAATGATAATAAAAACTAAACACTGCTTTTATAATGCATAAAACATAGACATAATTCCATGTCTCTATGCGCTTTACATAAAAGAATACAGAAGGAGTGGAAATGGTGCACTTGGTTCATAATTGTGAGATCTTACACATTTTTAAATAGATTTTCAAATTACTTCTGACCTTTTTGTATGTTTCTTTAATACTTTTAACTTATCCTGGCAAGTTAATCCATAAGACAGTGGCTGCATATAAAAATGACTTTTCCCCAAAAGATTTTGTAATTTTGTCAAGAGAGGAAATCTTCATCTTAAACTCAAATTTCATAACCTAACAGACACTCTACATATATTACCTCCAAACAATACTTGAGTCTGTAATAATAACAATAATAATAATATGTTATAATAATATGTTCATTTATAAAGTGCTCTCACGCAATAGGTATCACATCTACCTGTGGTACACATGTCAATTTCCTGGTGTTACATTGCCCTTTTTAAGCTTTTATATTATGAGAGGAACTAGCACAAATACCCCTTGGTAGACTGTATAAAATCAATAAGCATTTCGAAATAACAGAAAATGAAATTGACTTGAAACGTACATTCATCTTACATTCCAAGCAGCCTTCCCAAAATCGTTTCAAGCGAAGAAAACAAGAGGTAAACAAGGAAAATCTTCAAGTGAATTAGCCTTTTGTGGAACCTTTGGTAACAAATCAGCGACCTTGCTAAGTTCATTCAATTTGCCCCATTGTGCGTATTTTGCAGCGACCTTTCCGTGACCTTGAGTCTTTTGTCACTAAACAAAGGCAGGGAAGTGATCTAGCTTATTGATGTGCAGTGGGGAAATTAATTACCGTTAGAATTTTAATTTCTCCTGTACTGCAAGCAAAATCACTGCAGCCATTTTTTTCCCTATTACACGTACTGTACTTGTGTTTGTTATCCATCATTTTTCCTTCCAAAAGTAAAAATATTGTAGTTAGTGCATCAACATGTACTCTTTTGGCTTGAAAATTGTTTGAAAATTACTGAATTTCCACAACACCAACAACAACCACAATTAAATAAAAAAGCAAAACAGATAATTTTTTTTTTTTTTTTAATTGCGTCACTGGGTTTACATGTATATCATCTTTCAGCATCATAATACAACTGAAAACATATTCACAGAGAACAACATGTGTGAAAACGAAAGCTCAGTAACTTTCCAATGCAAATTTATTACGTGAAGACCAGTATTGCTCACACCTATATCTGTGATCTCTTTTCCATACCTCATGTCTATAAGATCTTGCCACTTTCATATCGACCTCCACTATTGAAAGGATATGTATGGAGGAAATAATTCAGTGTAAGGGATTTGATTACATTTTAGTGTAGCATGCTTTTTCATGGGTCTAATCTGGAGTTATCTTGAAACTACATGTGTACATGTAGTATTCTGTAGATTATTTCGATTTTCATCTTTTGGTAGGGTGTTATTCTTTTATTCTCTTTTGATATTAAAGAACTCCATCTTCCATGATTTTAGAAAACCTTGAGACTCTAAAATGAGATCGTAGAATTATTGATCAATGTGGCTATGTTGGTCTTTATGTTGTGTTCAGTTTTCTTTACAATTGTATATTCTATAGTAACATACTTAGAAAGCAGCCAGCATTTTCATCGATTTAAGAAATGATGTGCTAGAATTCAGGTTTTATGTCTCTTTAAATGGATATGCAACCAAAAAGATCTGAATGGCTTTGATGGATTTTTTAAATCAGAGTTATAAATACGGTATTGTAAATCCCTCATAAAGGATAAATGTCACCCTCTGCATTTTCAATACACAATGTATATCATTCTTTCACAGCCAGAAGGTTGATAAACTCCATGTAAAATGATACAAGTTGCTCTCTTCTTCCCGCTTCCAACTGACAATACATGTTTTCCAACCTCTCTATTCGTGCATTTTTTTCCAAATGGAAGACTGTCATCGCACCAAGCTACAAAAACCTTGATAGAAACCTGACTCGCTATTTCATGCAGTAGCCTGCCCTTTTGAAATTTACTAAGAAAAAAAACATTGCCATACAAATGCCACAAAGGCTCATCATGGCTTTATCTCTTAATGCAGAGCTGCCAACTAGTACGGATTTCCCGTAATTGGTACGGAAATTAACGACCATTACGGAATGTTGTTTAAAATTACGGATTTAAAAAAAAAAAAAATGATTTTTTTTTTTTTTTTTTTATTTATTTTTTTTTTTTATAAATATTTCCCCCCCCCCATTTTTCCTGGAAGACTGTGTTGTGATGATATGAAACTCATTATTTAACAACTTTGTGTGAGTAAAATCACCAAAAATGTCAGATAATCATGTGTCTGTGCAATGTTGGCGTGCCGTTTTTATTAGAGTCATAGCGCCGCATAGGAAATTACTGATTTATACCCAAAATTACTGATTTTGAGCCTTGTGATTACTGATTTTCGGTTCTGGAGGTTGGCAGCTCTGTTAATGCCATTAAAAAGGCGAAAGGCATGGACCAACATTATGGTATACTTAACAAGAAATAGCGCTGTCCTTTTAGAAATAGGGACTTGCTTGCAGCATCTTTTGTCTGTTTAGTGTTAAGAAATAGTTAATTCTGCATAATATGAGTTAATGCCTTCCTGTCTCTCAACAAACACTCTAGCATATCGTCTGGTTGGAGTAAGAAGGGAGTTAACTCTGTTAAAAGATGTATGTTACGGCCCTTTTGGCTCCTAATGTACGATATAACCTGCCTGTGACTCTGAGTTAATAGAATATGACTGAAGTGATACAGCGATAATATAACTCCCTTTCAGCTCTCTGGAGGTATTTTATCATATAGCTTGCCTATTGTGGTTCTGAGTTAATAGAATATGACTGAAGTGATACAGCGATAATATAACCCCCTTTCAGCTCTCTGGAGGTATTTTATCATATAGCTTGCCTATTGTGGTTCTGAGTTAATAGAATATGACTGTAGTGATACAGCGATAATATAACTCCCTTTCAGCTCTCTTGAGGTATTTTATCATATAGCTTGCCTATTGTGGTTCTGAGTTAACAGAATATGACTGTAGTGATACAGAAATCAGTTAACGCCTTTCTGAATCGCAGCAGGCATTTGATCCTGAATCCTGCCTGTGATTCTGAAGTTATAGAATATGCCTATATAGTGACAGATATTTAATGACATTGTTGTTTTTCTTTGTGAATAATACATAGATATATTTGAGAATTGTCGTAAATTATCAAAACACCGAGCTTGTAGCTGTGTATAAGATTGAATATGATATACTATTTGTAAGTACATGTAATGTAATTATGTAACATAGACGAATCCTGTAGATTATCTATAAATATATGCCACTTTTGCATGACGTGTAAATATCTATGTATAAAGTATTTTGTACGGTAGTACGCCTGGAGGTGCTTGTTAAGAATTTAATCATGTTGTATTTAAGTTGATCTTTTATTTGATTGATTCCATTTAATTTATTTTACAAGTGACTATATGTAATTCTTCCATTTGTATCCTATCTACAGACACACTCTAAGAAATTGGATTTTCAATGAGGATGAATAATAAACAATTTGTGTATCATGCATTTCATTACTTGATGTGCTGTTCATAAGATTATGTTAACTCTTTGAGTATGGGAAAGCTCACATTGTGTGCACCATCTCTACTCCCTTAGGACCTGTCCCTTGCCATTATGTATGTTATATATGTGGCAAACTAAGTTAAATATTTCAATATAAGGCCAAATTTGAGGCTATCCAATGTTTCTTACACATTCGCTACCTAAATGGTCTTGAAACACTTTCTCTACATTATACTTGCACATTTTGTCTTGAACATGTAAAAGAAATGTTTTGAATGAGTATTCTACAATGGCCATTACTGTTAGAAACTGTAAAGGTACTTTGTAATATTTTGATTGGTTCAAAAATGCAGAAATAAAAAAGAAGGATATTGGAAACTTTACAGAAACAAAAATTATCGTTGAGTATTTTGGAAGACAAATTTTCCCCTGTATTACACCGCAATTGCTATTGGATACTGCACATTGAAGAAAAAAAAGTTCCATATTAACCATATTTTTGGGGAATGATATTACAATATTTTGCCCAGCAAATGTTTGATTGGTTAACTTCATTTTCCATTTCCATTTATAATTTGTGGACGGATATTTCGTATCGCTAATGTATCGGCGAAGGAGTCCATTAAACCACTTTGCCATTACACAGGCGTAATTGTTGTAATCTAAACACAATTCAATTATCAAAGTGTTGCTGTGCCATCGATGAGGATGAGGGACTTGAAGATTTGATTGTGGCGATGCTTTCTCGCATAATTGTACATTTTTTGTCTGTTTAGGACCAGAAAGGTCTTTACGCTGTCTTGGAATAAACAAGTTAATGTCTTTCTGGCTTTCAACAGACAATTTGTAAGGTATGATGTAAGCCCGCCTCTAGGAAAAAAACAATTGCACAACAGTTACTTGTGCAACCTGCCATGAATAATCACATAAAATGGAGGGAAAGAGGGAATTAGAGAATGGATGTGTAACATGAAAGCATTATTGAGATGGCACTAGAGGGGATTTTGCAGTATAATAATTTACAAAATCTTTCAAGAAGCCGAATACAGGATAATTTTGAAATCATACTGCATTACCTTTAGAAACCAACATCCCTTTCAGAAGGTAGTGCCTATAAAAATAAAGGATTTTGCAATTTCTTTAGGCGGATTTTTTAATTTAAACTCTTTGCGACCGCGCTTTAAGGATGCTACATGAACCAGCAAGACAAGAAGGCGTCATGAATCATTTCAGTCTTCAGTTAAAAATTGTTTCAACCCTACATGACGTAGAAGATTATATTTCTCCGTGTCTCCATCTATGTTACATAAAGGAAACATACAGGCATCTTTATATCCATGTCACTTGTATAAGCGTACAGATTTCCATACATGTATCAGCAAGAGTGAAATCATGCCACATTTTCATGAAATATTTATTGAGTGGATCCAAGCGTCGTGGCGTGAGGCAAAGAAAATTAAATAATAAGCATAGTCGTGTGTTTCTAAAGGGAACTTACTTTCGTGATGCAGCTATGCTTCTCATTCATGTACCATTGTACCTGTACCCATGTGCCTCCCCTTAGCCTTTGCTCGCTTACATTTGACCCGGCACGACGACCTAATTCCCCATCACGTGCCATGCTCACAGCCGTACCTCTCTGAATCCCCTACCCCTCACCTGTACACCCCTTCCCCCTCACCTGTACACCCCTTCCCCTTCCACCCCTTCCACCCCTTCCACTAACAAACCCCTTCCCCCAAAGAAGGAACATTGTTATTTCACATCATCAGTCGAACGTCACTTGTAACCCATGACAAGATTTTGTGTCTGAAATTTTATTTCCGTTTTGAAGTATAATCCCACATTGTAACTGGGATGATGTTTTTAATATGTTGCACTGGCCTTAACATCAAATAATAAACATTATGTAAAAGAAATGAAATTTGTCTGATGTTCCTTGTCTGTTATATGTTTTGTAGCCGAAGGTGAGGAGAGGTTGATGTTTTTTTTTTTTTTTTTTGGGGGGGGGGGGGGGCTGGGAGTGGGGCAAATGCAGATTCAGCAAAGACGCCATGTTAATGGGAAAGGGGACGAACGGTCCTACGACAACCATCCTCTAGGACAACTACCCCCGGACAACTGTCCTAGGGGGTAGTTGTCCGGGGGTAGTCGTCCTATAGGGTGGGTTGCCCTAGGGGGTAGTTGACTGGGGGGTGGATACAAGGACGAACATATTATTGTATCCATATATTTATTTGATTTTAAAAAATGCTTAAATTGTATGTATGGCTTTGAGGAAGGGTCACAAGTGTGTAATATCTTTAACAAAAATGATATGATGTTAACAATTTTAGTGAAAAAGGACACTCCATGAAATGAGCCGGTTCGCGGAGATATTTGTGTGAAAAGAACAGTATTACTGGCAAATTGTAATTATACCGAGGAAAACACGTGCTCATACAAACATAAATTATGCAATCATTCATCTATGCGCAACACTGCATTTTATGGTACATGTAGGTGGAAGTATTATTTTCACAGCAAAAGTTATTCATGAAGCACCTCCATCATTTTGGGCGAGATTATCTGAATACGCACGCCGTGGGAGCTCTCCATGTTATGTAATGTTGGGATCGGTTCTAGGACACCTACCCCTTGGACATCCACCCACCGGATAACCAACCCCCAGTCAGCTACCCCGTAGGACAACTACCCCCTAGAACATTTTCCCCCCTGGACATCCACCCACCGGATAACCAACCCCAGTCAACTACCCCGTAGGACAACTACCCCCTAGGTCAACTACCCCCTAGGGCAACCATCCCCTAGGACGACTACCCCCAGGACAACTACCCCAAAGACAACTACCCCCTAGAACAACTACCCCCCGCGCAACTACCCCCTACGACAACCATCCTCTTGGACGACTACCCCCTGAAAATTATTCTAGGGGGTGTTTGTCCTGGGGAGGGGGGGGGGTAGTTGTCCTGCGGGGTAGTCGTCCTAGAGGGTGATGCCCTAGGGGGTGGTTACCCTAGGGGGTAGTTGTCCAGGGGGTAGGTGTCCGGATACGGTTGGGATCAGAAGGGGACGCAAATGAGAAAGGGGGAGAAGGAAAAGTCACGACCCTTTATATTACAAATATTATTTCGAGGTTTTAAGAACTTAACAAGAAATCACTTCGCTCCATCACAGGTATTGCTTCCGGATCTCGTAATTTCACGCGACGTTATTAAATTAATCATGGCTTATAAGTAGCATTTTCAAGTGTTAGAACATATGTAATTCTCGTGGCTTTACTACTCATTGCGCCCCAATAAATTACAGTGTAAAGTTGGCATTTGGGAAAGTTAAGAATTTGAAAAAGTCTTAGCTTTAATTCTCTTTTACCTTGCTCAATTCCCCCAGAGAGTTCGTTGATTCTGAGCTACATTATCGAAGAAAAGTTGAATAGAACACTGCATAAAAGCCGCTTATGGTCAAAATTCACAACTCCAGTGCTCCGTCTTTATAAATAGCGGTGCAATGCAAAGTGCAGAATGAAACTGCAAATCTGTGCATAATTGCGCTTTGCATTTCATGCAACGACATCGCCCCTGAAAGGCTCTAAAAAAGGAATTATAGATCCCTTGTTTGGATAATTAACGCCGGGAAATAGGACATTATAATTTTATCGAATAGGCTGCTCGCGTAAACAATTTAAACTTGCATTCATTCTCATACGTTTCCGTCTAAGCGCAAACTTTGAATTCTCTAGATTCTCTTTTGATCTGACCGTCGATTTAGATATAATAATAATAATAATAATAATAATAATTTGTCTTGTTTACCCAGGGTAGCCTCATCAGTATTCATACTGTTCTCCCTGAGAACCCTGTAATCATATCATTACCCCGGCTTTAACCGAGCTACCATGAAAAGATGCTCAAGCATTCAAGGAATTTCTTCCTACCAGGAGTTTTAAAAGATGGAGTCATATCTAGCTCATTCCCTTTGTACTATCTTCGATGCCGTTCACGTATGGAAGCCTAAATTGTATTTTTAAAAAAAACATACATCATTTGAAATGACTACCGTGTACTTATTGATTGATCAGTTTAACGGAAACGCTTTAAAAATAACATTAGGATAAAACTGACAAATGACATGGATATTTGATACTGATATAGTGTTATACGTTTTAGAATAAAGTTTTACCTCCCTAGATCCTCTTAAAATACGATGATGATTATAATTCGTAATCGCTCTTATTTATCATCAATTCTTACGTAGGCCCATTCTTCTTTTTATTTTAATATATATTTAATATTTTGACTTTACTATCTCACGAAAATAAATTGATACCTGTAATAGTAATTTGAAACTCTCCAGGATTTGTATTCCAACTGTTTTATTTACAACTACCTTTCCCTTTCTCATTTCCTTTTTCCCAATCTTCATTCTATGGCCTATTCTTCATATTCAACGTATAATCTTCTCCTTCGATCTCTCCTTTTCTCTCCTTAAAAAAAAAATCAATATCTTTGTCAATGATTGTCTGTTACACGCGTCAGTCAGCTATTGTAATGCCACGATTATCAAACTAGATTTTGTCAATCTTAAGAGGTTTGACGTAGATTTCTCAATCTTAAAAGGTTTGACGTAGATTATCGGCAAATTTCCCACACACCACCCACGCGCACACGCACGTACTTTCTCAAACCCCACACACAAATTCGTATACCTGTCCACACATATACATTTACGCACCTTTCCTCTAACACACTTTTCTATATTTTTTATAGCAATTTGTTTTATTCCTCCAGATATAATAGAAACAAGAACAACGTACAATCGAATAAAATAAACAAATGTTTTCAATATTAATTGCTTATACATAACATAATGAAACAAAAACTCAATTGCAGTAATAAAGCTGAGCAACAAAGTGAACTTTAACTACATAAACATAATTTATAAATCAATTATACATATTATTCACTCTATTAAAAAAAAACTTGAACAAATCTGCAGGTTATTTTATTGGAAGAAGGAACAATGTCCTGCACCTCCCTGCCAACCCCTCTCACACAAACACACCCACACACTACTCAGTGGATGTCTGCTAACATTCTCAACTCAAGAAACATACTAAATAGGTAAGTTAACCAGGCCGCAAACAAAAAAGATACACTTAAACAAGCTCACGGTAAAGAGGAAAACAAATCTTAATTAACATTAAGCTGCTCCCAGTTTAGAAAATGTAATCCCAGATTTCCCATTCTAATGGCTATTTTCTTTTCCACATCCTTATAATTCAAAATGGTTTTCTTCATCTTTTCTGAAGACACACACACACACACACACCACACATCACTATATATATATATATATATATATTTAAGTATCTATGCGCACATAACATAACATAACCCTATCTGTGCATGTTAAATATACGTCCACTAATTCACTTCATTTCATATTTCTCATGTTACATATACATTTCAAATAAAGTACAGTGTTTTTTTCTTCAATAATACATAATAAATAACAAAGATAAGTGGTCAATATGGAGTACTGATTTAACTATTCTATCCCTACAAACAATAGAGCGTGGACTACATCAAGTCTCAAGAGGCAGACGGAGAGAGAAATCAATCAATAAATAAATTAATTGATAAATTAAAACAAAACAAATTGTTTTCCGAAGTAAGAACCTTCGTGTTTTCAGTCAGGAGTGCAAACTTCTCTGCCTAAACATCTTCAGTGCCAGATGTTCTGTTAAAATAAATTCATCAGAGTGATAATGTGCCAAGGATCGAGAAGAATATAAGAAAAGAGGATAGGACAATAAAGTTCGACGGGGGGGGGGGAGGGGATGAGGAAGAGGAAGGGGGAGTAGGAGGGGAGGAGAGAAGGAGTGATATGGCATATAGATGGGAAGAACAATGGTACATTACAATTATTGTATAGCGCTCATGTTTGTCATGCACACTTACATGTAACACTCCATCTGAGACCCAAAAAACTCTTAAAAGCCAAACAAGTAATCGACTCAAATTGTATATGTTGGATGGATGAATAAACAGCGTTGACAACTTCATGCACACATTGATCTGATGTCAATCAAGCCTGATACATCAGTTTATTCCATAATGTTTAACCATCTTTGTATAAACCAGAGAGTGATTTGACTGCAATGATCACGTACGTTCACACATTAACGGCGAAGGTAAACATTGAAAAAGGCGGAGTAAATGCACCACCTCGGTCATACCGCCAATCTGCCTCTACACCGACTCTAAACCGACCGATCCTCGGCCGTTTCGGGGTAATATGAGATATGTTCGATGTCTTGTTGGTCTGGCGTCGGTCTAGTTGGTGTGACCGAGGCATCACGCTATTGCAATTCGTGCGTCTATCAAGAACTTGTTTTCACATTTTGAGCACCATCAGACGAAGGATGTACATCTCATCACCGAACTAACGATGAAGCTTGTTCTTATGATAATTAAGAGTAATTTGGAAAGAAACCGATCTCATAACGAAAAATACGGACTTAGCAACGGCAATTAAGCCCATAATTATATGTGTTGCTTCTTGAACGCCAAAGGAATCACCAGAAACAAGCTCGTGGTTCGTCAGAGATTTCCTAATGAGCTTGCATCGGGGTCCGAGCTGTTTATTAATACCCCTACATTGTACCTGCTCTCCTTAGCATTCATTAAAATAATAATGAGTATGATATCCATTTTCTGACTGAGCGTCAACAGTCATCATCGCGATAACTAGAACAGATGTGGAAAATCAGACTAAGCCTCTTCAGTCTACTTAGCTGTCGAAGTGCTAAATATTATTGACTTGTTCAGAATTGCAGTTGTTTATGCCTTCAAAATGAACCTTATGTAAACCGCTTTCCATAAGCTGATACTTGAAGAAAAAAAGAACATATACGTTGTATCATATGCTAAGAAAGGCCATCATGCTTGATAGACATTGGTTTCATCGCAAGTCGTATCCAAACCTCACGATAAGAGACTTTCCATACGATGAACAAAACTATTCGTGGTATATTATTCAGTTATCTCAATGGTAAAAACACAATCGCCTGTCTGTTGGTGTCCACTTCATCAGGCCCTAGATGAAATAAAAAGTGAGTCCCAGGGAACGGAAAACAAGAGGCTCTCCAAAATCGAACACTAAGATGGAAACAAAATAAGCTGTGTTTTGTGGTCCGGAACAACAAAGTTTGTTAAACCGGACTAAAAATGTTATTATGAGGGCTGTTTATCACATTTCCTTCAGCTTATCAACACCCAGTGCCGACCAAACATAAACTCGTGGTCATGGTGATGTTTTATGTGACTATGAGAAATTTAGGTTTTCCTATTTGCTTTCTTTTTTTTACGATTGACTAAACAAGAGACTTCTCACACCTTGCAGAACAAAGCAGAAAAGGGCAAATATACATGATGTTCGCCGAAGGGTTGTATAAACAGTCACATATATCTATTTGAAATCTACGGTAGAACGCAACTTGTTTTCCAAAACAACTGTCAACTAAATCTTCAATATAGCGGCTATTGACAGTTTAATGCACTGTTAACTGCAAAGACGACACAAAACCTAATTACAAACAATGAACCGTTGAGAACACACGCTGCATATTAATAAAGTGACAGGTGACCAGAAAACTTGATACATTTGAAATTTACACAAGCTTTTTTTGGATATATTTAAAGGCTGAATATTGCGACCATAATCCGATTTTGATATTGGACTTCATTTGATGTGTGAACATCATGGAGGAGGGAAATGCCACCAAAAGTTACGGTGTTGGCAATATCACGTCGAGTGATACTGACGTGGAGAACATGGTAACAGCATGGTTCCAAATAATCAGTGGATGCCTGGGGTTTGTAGGGAACCTTATTTGCTTGGTCGTCTTGGGGAGGAGATCGAGGAAGGACCACACCAACTGGTTGATCATCAACCAGTGTGTCGCTGACCTCGTAACGTCCGTCCTCCTCGTCGTCGCTACCGTTGACCAGACGTGGTTTCGAACGACATCGTTCTCCTCAATGTCACCGCTCAAGTGCGAGTTGCTCTGCCGCCTCTGGTACTCGCGGGTTGTATACTTCACCGGATTTGCCATCTCAACCTTTAACCTGACATTGATATCTTTGGAAAGATACCTGGCAGTTATTCACCCTATCGTTTATTTAGCGTCCTTTAAACGCCATTCTACGTTTCTACTGACAGTTTTCGCTTGGCTTACGGCACCTCTTATGCAGGTCGTTCTCGCTTCAGCCTTATACCAGTACCATGATGGACACTGTGTGTACGTTGGACAGAGACCAGGTTTCGGGATAGGGGTCTTCGTTTGGGAGTTTTTACTTCCAGTTTCCGTCATGACATATGCCTACGTGAAGATAGCTCTGAAGCTTCAAAGTCTTGGGCGCATCTCTGCCGTCTGGGCACGCGATGGTACCAGCGTCAGGGTCAATACTGTCCAGGGTGGCGCCCTCTCCGTTGGAAGGAAAATACCTGAATGTAATGCTAGTACATCGCCTGAAGACTTGAACTTGAAGGAACTGCCACCGTTGCCCCAAGCCCCAGTCAATATTCGTCGTCATAAGACGACGATTACCCTCTTCATCGTCTACCTTACATACATGGTTTGCTGGACGCCCAATCAGGTCGCATTCCTCGTCTTCAACTTGGGTGGGATTCCAGATTATTTCGGAAGCAAGTGGCATGCAATGACCACCATCTTAGCATCCTTTAACATCTGTGCGAACCCGATCATTTATGCCTTCCGGTACAGCCCCTTCAGGAAAGAATTTCGTCAGATACTCAACGAATTTATTTGCTCTCGTTTATGACTAATCGAAAGAAAGTTGTCTAATGACGAAATCCGTCTAATGATATTCTATGGCAAATCGTCTTGAAGGATGCATTTATATGATGCTAAGGTATCTCCAAAATTAGAGAAAAAGAGGAAATATTTTGATATTGCTCATCATAGAACTTTACGTTAACTTCACCAAACAGCCGTCAAAACTAAGAGTAGCGTATGTGTCATAGTTGCCTGCTTCAAACTCTCGACTGGGGATGCACAGAATGTAAATATATCAGCACTGACACTGCGTTCATGCAGTTAGGCGAGTTATTATCTTCGTATTGCCTCTCTTTATGCATGCGTATATCAAAAGATAACTTATAGGATGACAATGTCATTTCTGTTGGTAACTTGTGGTCCTGTGAAATCATAATTTGCTCTACATCATCATCATCATCAACTTCAGGTGGCGCTGTAAAGCGCTGCTGTGGCCTTCACGAGAGCACGCCATGCAACTCTTTCACCTGTCAGTTGTGTTGCACCTTTCATTCCTTGTCCAGACACTTTCTTGATATCATCAGTCCAAGATATTGGTGGACGACCTCTAAAGTGAAAAAAAGCTGCTGAAATTGTCGACCATTTGATTTGTTGAATAACCGCCATGTTAATATAATTTGTAAGATCACTATTTGCATCATTGTGGGTATAGAAACTTTGCATAAGGGAGCATATTTGTAGTTTGTTTATATCTAATTACTTGAGTGTACATAATTTCTTAAATCGTGGGGATTAGGGTTTCATATAACTTGAATTAGTTTATATACGTATTGCTTTTTCTGTAATATTATTCATTTGTGTAAGTGTGTACAAAATAAGTATTTGCCCAAGTCGGTGGTAATGTCCTTTAATATTTTATAGCACGATGTGCTTAGGAAAGAACTGTCATCGTATAATTATATAATGATGTATATCATTAGACTAGATGAAATGTGTCAGAGGACTGCCTCCTGCCAATGTGCAAAAGCTTTTTACGAATACATGTAAATCGGTTCAAACAGAAAACCAACCAAATCTGATCTTGAGCAACCAAAATATCTCGATACCAGCATTTGTGTGGGTAAAATGATGAACCTTTAAGGGCATGGTGTCTCTTTTGCATCCTCAAAATGTTTTAACTATAAAGGGTGGAAGATAAATTTTCGTTGATCCAGTTTTAATTGAATTGAATTGAATTGAATTGAAAGTTTATTGTCCCTTTCAGGAAATTCTTTTTTTTCACTGGTTACAGTCATTGTACATATACATAATACAAGAAACAATACATAATGCAATAATATCAAATGTACATCGTCACAAACATAATAACATTCTGAAAGGATGCAAAAGTCTGCATCACATCATTAAATAATATCGCACCTCTGACTGAAATTGATGACTAAATAACACAAATTGTAAGGACATTCGAAATTTGTAGGTTTTTCTAGGGCCTGTATTTCTCAATATACACGTAATTTGCAAATATGACATTGAGGCAAAACTAACCAAATTGTGTAAGACAACAACAAGAACAGTATACGCAGCCATCGTGAGTGAAAAGAAACGTTTTTATCAACTTTTAATGAGACATTTGACGCATTTTATTGCATTTGAAAGAACGTATACATTTCTCAATAGCTGCAGCTGAAACCAAACGACAGAAGAATTGTTTTCATGTACAATGTCATTAAAAAAATTCCGTTAGAATGTATTACATTCACAATTCAGAACCGCATTTGTAATCCATGCATAAGTAAAGTGAAAGAGTAGCTATCAGATCTTGTTTTATGAAACCTCTTGCCAATATTAAGTGTCACATTTCCATGACAAATTAGCTCACAACCAACCAATTGCAACGATTACAGTAGCTTATAGCAATTATTGTAACTTGTATTTGATATCAGGTTTTATGAAAGAGGGGCTTATTTATGAGTTCATGCAAATCAAAGTTGAAACGGCTGTCCCCCCTGAACGATTTATAAGTTGGTCACTTAAACAGATTATTGGAATTGAACTAGATCCTTAGACGTTTCAATCAATATTTCACTGTTCGAAACCTAGATACAGAAGTAATGTAACGCAAATAGGCATACAAAATGTTTTGAACCTTCTACCAATTCGAAGCATATGTCAAGTAGCATTTTTTCGTGAACATGCTGAAGACGTATGGATTGCGAATCGATTCTGTTTGGGTATATGTATGAGGAGTTTCATTGGTTTGATTATCGAGACTTTTCATAAACTATGATGAACCCTTTTATGTTATTTATCATGTATCTGTGAATCAAACTTTCAAATGATCATTGTAAGTGGGAAAAAAATGATATCACCGCATTTTTTATCCGATAAATTTACTCTTGAAGATCAAAACACATTGTATGCCATTCCCTTTTATGTCAGTTAACTTTGCTTTTACACAGGGAAAATCGCTCATCTGATCCTACTAATGAATATTCTCCTTTTGAGCCAGTGGTGGGGTTGGGAGAGCAGGTGATACAGAGGCCCGTGTCCCCTCTTTTGACCCCCCCCCCTCCTCCATAGGCATACCACAATGTACACTCTTAAAACTGAAATGCTAAATCACCATTTAAAAGGGCCGAGGAGTGACAACTCTTTCAAAATGGTAGGTTAACACTTTGAACATGCTGGATCCAACCTTTATAGTGTTGGATACAGCATGTTCAAAGTGTTAATCTACCATTTTGAAAGAGTTGTCACTCCTCGGCCCTTTTAAATGGTGATTTAGCATTTCAGTTTTAAGAGTGTACGCTACAAACGTGCCTAACTTTTCGTATTGTGCCCCCACCGTCCTTAAAAAATCCTTCATCTGCTCCTTGTTTTCTCCCTCTCATCTCCCCCTCTCCCCCTCTCTCTCCTCCCCTCTCTCTCTCTCTCTCTCTCTCTCTCTATAATATATATTTCTCTCTCCATATAATATATATCTATATACATCTCTCTCGTTCAATATCTTGAGACGATTGCAGTTCCCTGCTTAATTATTAAAAGCAGTCACTATTTGTATATACGTGACCACCACCCCCTCCCCCTTTCCACCCACAATCCGAACTCCTTGCCTGCTAACAATCATTAAAGACGCCATGCGTCACAAATACTTATCGCGTAATCATCTCGTTAGAATACGAGGGAAAGAAAAGCAAATATCAGAAATGTTGTAAATTTAACACATGCAAACTTAATTTCCCGTGTTTACCTCTCTGTAAACAATTGTCAAGCAACACGGACGATCTACATGTAAATGTAGTTTGTGCCACAGATATCAGTCTTAATATATTATCATTATTTCATATATCGAACAAATTTCATGTCGCTAGGGAGAAATATGATGCTCACAGTCTTTTAAATATAGGTATATTTGTCTCCCGAGCTGCAGATATTCTCCTACTGCGGAAATTAAAGATTTGCCTACTAAGTGTCAAGTTACAAAACGTCGAGAACATGATTATTACGCCTTTGGATGTGATAATAAATACTACGTGAAATGTATATTCTTTAATTTCCAGGGATTGACTTTTATCAGCGCATACATTTGCTCAGACTTTGAACATCGAGCTCGTAAATTATAGATCGTACTGGGGAACCAAAATATACTAGTTGAACGGCGAAATATAATGAGGGTTGACTACTATCAAGTATAGAGATTAGTTTATGCATTGTCAATACATGTGTAAAATTACGAAAAATCGAGATCATAATAAAGAGCACACGTTTATAACCATATATTACAGAAGGTTTTTTTTAGAAAAGATGAACGTCAAAATATTCTTCGTTGGTGTTGTTCTTTAATATTGTTGGGCTGATCGTGATCAAAATATATTTGGGAGTGATGTCTTTCTTGGAGTTAAGTTAAGGTGCGTTTTGTTTAAAATGTTTGGGAGCTGATCGTACTTATCTTATGAACCTCTCTATCTCTCTCTCTCTCTCTCTCTCTCTCTCTCTCGATATATATTTCTGTTTATTCATCTTTTTTCCTTTTCCTCTCCCTTAACTATTTTTTTTTCAGTCTTCACTCTTTCTCTATTTATCAGTCCCTCTCTTCCCTTTCTTTTATATCATCCCTCTTCTCCTTTCTCGTTCTGTTTTTTCTTTTTCTTATTTATCTTTCTTTTCTCCCTCATTTTTCTCGTCTTTGTTATTTTGTCTGTATATCTCCGTTGTTTCTCTTTTTCTTTATTACTTATCTCCCTATATCATAGGGAATAGTCGTACGCTCTATCTTTCCGTTCTCTCTCTCTCTCTCACTCACTCTCTCTCTCTCTCTCTCTCTCTTTCGTTTCTCTCACTTTCTCTTTCCCTCTCCCTTTTATATATTTTCTTCCTCTCATCTCTCTCTCTCCTCACTTCTTTTAACCAGAGGCTTCAATCGTATATGATCTCTATCCCCTTCCCTCTTTCTCAGTCTCTCACTTTTCCACTCTCTCTCTCCCTTCTCTCTCTCTCTCTCTCTCTCTCTCTCTCTCTTCTCTCTCTTTTCCATCTGGCTCCTTTTCTTTTCCTCTCATTTACTTTTTCCTCTCCCAATTTTCCTCTTACCGCACGTAAGAAACGATTTAAGGTTGTCGGATTGATACACATTTACATAAAATATATCAATTATACGGAAAATACGATATCAAGCACTTTCGTAAGAATTTAGTTACCCTATTACAACGTAGTTTCAGGCGAGGTGCCGCAAAACATCTCTAGGTGTGCCGCGAGAGAAATCTATTATTACAAAATTAGTTTGAATTAGAAAATTAAAAGAAACCGCATGTACGTGTATTTTTATGAGATAAAAGCACTTTACAGATAGAAAGTTTTTTGTTAAAATATTTTCCTTGCTCGATAGTAACAGGCACCGAAGGGATGTCTCTATATGGGGGGGGGGGGGGGGGTAATGACGTGCTGAAATTTTTCCATTTGACAGCGAGATGCCCAAATATGGAAGTGCTAGTCATTTTACCTGACTGCTAAGAAAGCTAAGGTTTAAGGTTAAGGTTGCTTGTTAGCAAGCAACCAGTAACATTAGAGCTCAAGGTGCCCTTATAATATCATTTTATTTCTAAATTACATTACACTCGTTCGCTTCACTCGCTCGCAAAACAAAGATTTCCGGGCGACGAGATGCCGAATATTCCCACGTTCGTGTGTCGAGGTGACCGAATATAAGAATTTTGTTTTCATGTATTCGGCAGATATGTATGATTGATTTTACAATTTTATATTGTATATTATCTATTGTGTTTTGATTAAGAAATAACACCTTTACTAAATTAAAAATAAAGTTTTTGCTTGCTTACTCCGCTCGCTTGATAAATTTAGAAACAGATGTGCCCGTATGTTTGTATATTGCAATTGACAAGTGCCGTACAGATTCAACATGAACCTATTGTGATGAATTTAGGTTTGGTGTGACGGCAAAGTTTTAAAAGGGTGCTATGACTTTAAAAATGGTTGAAAAGTGCTGCTCCATTGTACATCCCATGGAAATCTTAAAGACCGTCAATAATACTGGGCCAGAAGGGATTAGACAACCCAGCCAGGTCACTGACAGGTGGCTATCTCATCAACTCAGCTCTCAACTAACATAAGAAAAAGAGGATCATGGGGGACCAACGGGCACCGATTGGGGAAGTTTTCTATATAGAGGGAGCAAGTAGCTACAAGTAGGACAGTGGGGCTTTAAACGTGATGCGCCATTTCCATATTTGCGGATGGACACCGCTATTGAAATTCCCTTATTTATTTTTCGGAAGTGTTTGTGAGTTTGTTGTAACCGATATAGAATACTCACAGAAAGATGTGATACTGATAGAAGTGCAAAAAGATACAGTTGAATGTGAAAATTAGAATACCCTGCAATTCCTGCAAATTAAAGAATAGAAAAAATGTTCGTTGCAGAAGAAATATTCGGTGTGATTATCGTGCATAACATGATGATAAAAGTGCCCATGCGTTTTACAATGTGAACCCCGCTACCGGAATCATTTTCGATAACAGGAAAATAGCACGCGCCACCTAGTCATGTATTATTTAATATCAATAATTTGACATCACTAGGCCTGGGAAGGAAAAAGCGAAATGAATTACTGTAGCCGTCGGGTCTCTCTTCCCGGTAAAACTGATTCGAATATTGGGTTGGTTTGGTTTGGATTGACTTCTCTATTCAAATGAAATACATTCATGATATGCTTTGATTTTATTTTCATTTGATTTAAATTAGATCAACAAATCAAGATTTCGCGCGCCTTTCCGTGTATGCATTTTATATAAGGAAAAAAAACCGAGTGGGATCTAATTTTTGCCTTAATAAGCCAATTTGTATACAGCGGTATTGTGAATACATGAAATCATTTACAGAAACTGATGGTAGAGTATTACGCTACCAAATATCCACATGAATAGTTTAGAGAAAAAAATAAAAAATATGTGACAAGTCAAAAATCCTGAGAGATTAAAGCAAGTAACGAGTGGAAAATAAAACCCCACTAACAAGCAAACAAACTAACAATCTGAAGAAAGTATGGTACATGAGTACTGCACCAACCGCTGTTCCGTGTGTTGTTATTAATATTGCCATAAGCAATGGCGTAGCTACCAGTAGTTTTGGGGCAACTGAGGAACCCCTTCTCCATTGAATGCCCCCAAAAAAAGTGAAAGTGAAAGAGAGAGAGAGAGAGAGAGAGAGAGAGAGAGAGGGAGAGAGAGACGGGAGGGGGGAGGCAGGAAAGGCAACGTGGAAATCAGATGATAAGACCACTCCCACATCATATACTCGCTGTATTTCTCATTTCTCCCATCTTGAAATTTCCAGTCGACCCCCCCCCCCCACACCATGACACGGATGCTGATAGATTTATCATTAATTTATAATAACCAGAATCTAGTGCCAATCATTTTCTCGTAGATTTCTGGGTCAAAATATGGGACAGTGACAGATGTAATTTTTTGTCAAGGTCAGATTGTCGGCTTTCTGATTATTAGCAAGATAGTTTCAATTTCATTTCAATTTCTTTTTTATTGACCAATAGAATTTTGCTGTTCTCAATTTGTACAAAACAATTTTACATAAGATAATTTCATCGCAAATATATATCATGGTAGAGATAGATATTATAATATGATAAATACAATATAGGCCTACGTTATCTTCCCTTATATTTAATCCACTGTGAGTTTGATGGAAATAGCCAAAGTGTTTAGAGATTCGTTTATGTGCGAGCGGCAGGGGGAGGAGTGTGTGTGTGGGGGGCAGCCCCCTACGGTTCTTGAAATATCGTTCTCGGAAAATGTTATATTACACGTCTTTTACGATGATTATGATGATGACAAATAATAATAATGTTGATGATGACTAGGAAAAGGATAATAACAGTGATTTTAGTGACGATGATAACAACAAACATAATGATAAAGATGACGATGATGAAAATAATGGTGATACTGATTGTAATAGTTGGAAAATAATTAAATAGCAAAAATGAGGTAGTTCGATTACAAAGTGTGATAATTGAATTGAATATTTGAAGGAAATGGAAAATGGACATCACTATTAGATGAGACAACTTGATGCGATAAATGCAGAACAGTTTCCCAAACTTATTATGCTCGAACAAACAGGATTTAGTCAATGACGTTCCAGTAACAATGCCAAAGGCTTCTGGAAAAAAAGGGAAGCAATCCTTAACAATGATTGGACAATAACTATGCTCACGTCATCAGGTGATTTAGCTGGGAGGTAGGAAGGGACAAAATGGGAGAGAGAGAGAGAGCGCGGAATGTGAGAACGAGAAGTTTGTGTGTACTATTCCATCAATCTCAGTTTTCTCACAATATCGCAATTATTCAAGCTTATGAACACATCAATATTTGTTGTTGTCTCGCGTCCCTATGATTTGTATTTCATTGATGATTGCTAAGTCTCACTATGCCCGTTTTGACCGTAGCTGACAACAAAATAATCAGGTTTTGTTAAACAAAAATGCACATTTAAGGAGAGTGTAAGCGTAGTAGGTTCTATATCGTGAAAATTATGGCGAATTCATCTGAGGTAAACGAATCGGAACCGTCAGGGGCGACTGTAGGGCTCATGGTAGCGACATCTTTTCAAATTATATTCGGTATCATGGGACTGGTAGGGAACTCTATTTGCTTTGCTGTTTTACGGACGCCAATCTCGTAAGAATCACACGAACTGGTTAATCGTAAACCAGTGCTTTGCCGACATCCTCACATCTCTTGCTTTAATATTGGTCGTCATCCAACTGCACTGGTTTTCCCCTTCCACCGAATCTCGGATACCTCGGCTCTCAACTCTACTGCCGTCTTTTGGATTCACGGATTCTCATCTTCAGCGGCTTTGCGACGTCGTCTTTCAACCTGACTATCATATCGGTTGAGCGTTACGTCGCGGTTGTACACCCAATGCTCTATGTGACGCGCGTCAAACGCAAAACAATGTACGTGCTGGCGATAA